>CAEFZY010069106.1:0-46502 GCA_903066815.1 Brachyrhaphis roseni
GCAATAAAAATAGAATAGAGGCAACAACAGGCTGAATAATTGTACGGTATGCTAACGTTACATGACACATAAACAACGAACTGAGAACGTGCCTGGTATGTTAACATAACATATTAAGAGTTATTTAGATAACTATAGCATAAATAACATGCTAACAAGTTTACCGAACCATCCGTGTTACTCCAAATCACTAAATGCATTGAAATCTTCATCTTCTGTGTCGCTTGTTAACAGCTCTACTAACTTCTTCTACCTCTCTGAAGGTAGAATAACACAGGCCTAGAGCGCCCTCTTGCGGTTTAGTGTGAATATAACATGTGATATGATATAATGATGTGTAAATTTCCACACATAAGTCGCTCTGGAGTATAAGACGCACACCCGGCCAAACTATGAAAAAAAACTGTGACTTATAGTCCGGAAAATACGGTAGTTTTTTGTAGGTTCAACATGTTTATGTAGATTTTGAAGCAGTGTGTTGTTGATGTATTAGATGTAGCCAGAAGGCTCAGTGACTCACTGAGCAGCTTGTTAATGAATTTCAGTTTTTTCAACTCATTACATAATGGGTACAAAACATTTGTCCGTCCATATGTGTTCCTGTAAGTAGGTCCTAAAGTTTGATTGGGTGTAATTTGTTGCTAAAGCATGTAGCCATAATTCACAGTTGGACCATATGCTCTTTTTCCCAATAAATGTGGGTCTTATTAAAAGTGAATATTGCAAAAAACCCTCAGAAAGTGATTACGGGAAAGATTAAATACAGCAGATTGATGTATTTGAATAATTTGTCTGTCAACTTGTTGCTGCTTGATGCAAATAAGTCTCTGGGAAAATTTGAATACCTCATGTGTAATTTTAAGATTTACACAACTGATACTCTGAAAAATCAGAGAGTATCAACAATATGTTCATGTAGTATACAGTAATGATCACTGAGCAACCGTCCTGCTCTCATTATTCTCCTTACCTTAAGAGAATAACAAGCTTCTCACTTTGTATTTGGTTCTGGAGTTGCTTAGTACAAGCAATGCAACAGTTGTAGCCCTTATCATCCATGTGGGGTGGCCGCTATCCATTCCTTGTGATTCTTAACATTTTTTAATGGGTTTACTCATGGATGCAGTTTTTCCTCTTGGTACAACGCTTTTTCGTTCCACCAAACTTTCTAGTAGCATTCTTGGATGCAACTTCTTCTACCAATTTCATCTCCTTCCATCCAGTCTCAGATTTTGGCTGGTACCATATGTAGGGCCTTCATGCTGTACCTTAAATTTTGCCTTAAATTAATAATGAATGCTGATATTTTATATTTCTAAATTACTGAAAGTATGAAAAGGTTTTACCTTTCTACCTGAAAAATGTGGCGGTATCATGAAGCCAGTAGTCCTCTCAAATTTTTCAATAAAATTATTTTCAAAATTTTATCGAAGTTTTATTTTCTTTTTTAAAAAAATATTCTAATTTCTAAATTAAGCTTTACTTATCTGAATTACAGAACAGAACTGTTGGAACATCTTGTTGGGACACAGAGTAACACAGTGCTGTTCCTCCCCCACCTGTTTCTACACACATCCAGTGCTTCTCCTGTTTTTTGGTACAAAAAAAGACAAATTTGACTGTAGAAATATTTCTGACCGCAAATCCTGAAGACCACTGCAGTGTGGGAACTCAGTGAGCGTCATCCATCACTCTTATTAAAGTAAAACTGGTTTGAAACTACAGTGAACAAGAAGGTCAATTTCATTATGTAGCTGACTGCAGCCCCTACCCCAGCAGTTAGCCTGACTAATTAAGCAACTAATATCAGCTTCATAACTCATTAGTGTTATCATCATCATCATCATCATGTCTTTATTCCAGACACAAAAAAGGACCATAGTAAAAGGATAAAACAAACAAATAGAAAAATGATATTCTCCACAAAAAGCAAATGCAAATTACTAAGTTTAACAAGAGCTTTACCTACTGTTATTTATGCTTAACAGTAGGTAAAGGTAATCAACACGTTATTTATTTGCATGAATAACTATTGCTTTTCTGCTTAACATAAAATAAAATAGATCATAATTTAGTTAAACCATTAACACGCAATTTAAGCCTTAAGTCAGAAAAAACATCTGACTTTTAAATAATAAAATAAAGTGCAGAAAATGTAAATTGTCACTTTCATTCGAGTTAACAGGATCAACGTGTTATTCATACTGACTATCAGGTTGATAAAGAGCAGCAAAATGGTGATTCCTTTATTCCACTGTCAAGCTTACTAATAGCTGTGGGTGTGGGGGTGTGTGAGTGACAGAGAGCTGTCAGTTTCAGTGGAAGTGGGCTGTCACGGTGTTTCGTGGATCACTGGGTTTTACAGGAGAGTGGCAGTGTGTATGTGTGTGGGAGTGAGAAACAGAGCAGAGGGATGTTTACCTCACACATCCCTTCATCAAAAGGAAGCTTGTGTTTTTGCGAAGAGCTTCCCCAAAACAAGACATGCATATTTAAAGCTGAACATCATCAGCACTTCTGCTGTTTCACAGCAGAGGATGATAAACTGGAGAGTTTACAAACAGAGTGATAATTCTTGCTGTGTGTAAGTGTGGTAGAAGTGAAGGGAATTGTTCAGCTAAACATACTTTTGTACAATTTCCCATCATTTCTCCAGAAGTTGTCAAAAATTAACTAAGAATGATCTGTAAGTGATTTAGAAAAAAAACCCAAAAAACACTGTATATGTTTTTTCGATAAGGTAAAGCAAAAAGAAGTCCTGAGTGTAATTAGTTGACGTTCTGGTAATGTCTCTAATTATAGAATCCAGAATGATTCTTCTCGAAACAATTCAAAATATCAAACAAGAACAATAAACTTCAGTTTAATTCCAATAGTTAAAGTAATTTAAGGATGCCCAGTCGAATAAAAACCTCATTTTGACCAAGCATGTGGCGAGAGTAAAAACTCTGTTTGTAGATAGAAAGCAGGTAGAAAATAAGCCAATAAAAGTTCCTGTGCTGCACCCAACATTTAAAAAACTAGGACTCTTAGTTTCACTTTTAATTAAAAGCAGCATCGGAATTGAAGTGAAAGTGAAGAAAGCATTCAGCATTCTAAAAGTCCCTTGGTTTAAAAGAGGCCAGCATTCACAGTTGGGCTTTAAATATCCATAGTCTGAGGCCAAAACACATGATGAGCAGTATGTGGCTTCACTCTCTCCTTGGGAGGGCCTTTGTTCAGCCAACACTCTGTAGCTTCACGGCTGACACAAAATAATCACGAGGCAACCATAAAAAAAAGTGATTCTTTTATACATACTGTAGTTCAACTAATTTACCCAAGAAACTGATCATACTGTAAATAGTTTAAAGCAGTGCCTCTCCTACAGGGCAGCTTCAAGTCAGCCTGGCACGAGACCTGGAAATGAAGAAATGCTTTTCTAAATTACTGTGTTTTTATTTTACTTTTGGCTAATGTGTTTCTTCTTTGCTAAATAGAGTAGTTTAAATGAGAAAAACTTAATTTTGTTTTATATTAAGAGAAAAATCCCAGTTGATCAATGTTAATGACCGATCTTCAGTCTGCTGTGTGTTAGATTTTGTCGAAGAGCTTACAAAATGTACGTTCAGAGTCTGTATAATTCAAACACTACATATGCTACTCTAGAAATCCGGGCACAGGCTTAGATAAACGCTCATTTTATGCTCTTTGTGACAATCCATTCTTGTGGAGCAAGTTTGCTAAAGATTTTGGCTAATGTTAGCTGCTTTACTCTATGTTTTGATATATCATTTAAATTCAAGCCTTCACATTGTTCAGGGCAGCTCCAGTTCTCTGTGTGTGAGCAAACCTTTCCGAAAAAGTTGTTCTATTGCTTTGTAAACTTAACAGTTTCGCTTTGAACAATTTAAATTTCAACATCAAGTGTTTCAGATGCTCTTTGTGGAGCTTTTGCACATGGCCTATAACACAACTTTGCAAGATAGCAGTATAAAAACAGCTTTTTCTAAAACCGGTAGAGCAAATTGCAACCACACATTTTGCTGGGGTTGAGACAGACATAAAATTTAGAATGTCAATCAAGAGACCATCAAATAGTAGACATCCCTTGTTTAGAGTAGTTTCAGAGATTAAATTAATGATGTCATACGTTTTTTTATAGAAACATCACTGCAAGTGGTGGAAACATGAAAGATGGTTTCGAAAGCAATGTGCATGCACTGATTCTTGACAGCATCAGAGTCCAACACATCCCTTCTATCTAACGGGAAGCCAGTGAGGTTTACTAAGGCTTTTAGTGGTGAATCCCAGTGGACAGTGTCTGATTGTGCTTAAAGACATGTTAATCCTGTAATCCTGTAAAACATAATCCACAACGGAGTCCGTTATTTACTGTCCAATAGTTCAGGGTTGTATGATGAGGGGGATGCCAGAATATAAGGAGAATACTACAACAACTCAAGATTTATTGTTTATACTTATAAACTTTTAAGATTTCCATGTTTGACATGCAGGGATTTGGGATGATTATCTCCAGACTTTCTTTGTCAGCATCATAGGGGACATAAAAGGTTTTAAAGCCAGAGCACTCTAAGGAGGAATATTTAAGTTTGTTTCTGTTCTCTTTCTCCACCCTGCTCTGTAGGAATGTGACAGTGATGTGTAAGCTAAGAAACTGTTGATGATTCATTGTGTAGGCATGTATGTGTGTGTGACAAGGAAACCATCACTATTGTGTCAGCAACAAGACCGCTTGTTACGTAAAATGTAAGAAATGTTTAAACAGTTTGATTTTGACTTTGCCGGACAGATTGTTGTTCTCTGGGAAGGAGAGCTTTATAAGTGAGATTAACTTCAGAATATCCAAACATCGTAGTCTTGACGGTACAGGTTTTTTCTTCCAGATGGCTCATGCGACACCCTCAGCTGATCTGTGTGGGTGAGACCGTTTCAGGAAAATGATGCGTGTGGCTGCTGTCACGACCTGCTGGCATTTACAGTATGAAATGGTCACACTCACAGCTGCTTATCCAGAAACAACATAAACTGTATCTAAGCATTAATGCTTACAAACTGCAGCCCACACACTTAGATGCACTGCATCACAGCTGCAAAAGTTTGTTAATGAAGCTGCTTCTTTGCTCTGTGGCATTTTAGTATTTAACTAAGACGAGGTTACGCTTGCAAAGACTGTACTGCTTGATGTATTTTTTTTTCTTCTCTCTTTTAAAATCTTTTGCCAGCAGTCATTTTCTGCTCACTGGCCAAAAATCCAGATGAATCACTATAATCATTTGCATATCATAGAGCAAATATCCCTCTGGAGACATACAGAATATGAAAGAAATCTCACAGGAAAGTGATGACAAAAGACAGTTAAATATTGCCCACGGTGTGAAATAATTTAACTGCTTTTGTAAGCGAAGGGCTAGAACTAAACCGTGTACATTTCTTAGTCATATTGACACTACTTTGGTTACAAACATGGATTTTTGCATTTTTTTTTTTTGACTGATTCTAATTAGCTGGACGGAAAATGAGGTTCAGACTATGAAACAAATCAATTACCACTGAACCTTTACCCTATTGAAAGTTTTAAGTGTTAATGTGTTAAAGCAAAGGTCACCAACTGAATTTGCTCAAAAGTCAGAATGTGTAAGCAGGCAGTCAAGGGGCTTTCTTTTAATTAGCCATGTTTCTGAAAATAATGAGCGGTTTCAGATTATGAGGCCTAGCCTAACGCTTCTAATGGGGGATCCTGAATGTTTTTGCAGACTAGCAGAAAGGAAAAGGTGGATTACTTCCTAACCTTTCATGGGAACCCTTGGAAACACAGAGGTTTAATTTGCACACACTATTTTAAAAACGTGTAAATTTGCACAATAAACACTTTAACATCTACCATATTGCATAGTAGTAGTTCCAGTACTCTTCATGTATCGCGTTTGACATGAATGTTCATTATTAACATATAGTTGATAAAAAACAGCAAAAAATGCACTTCCAAACTCAAAATATTTTACCAACACAAATATTGATGTTGCAGTTGATGCGTACCAAATGTATTTACTATATAGTTTTCAGTTAACAACTAGCAAAAAGGAGAAAAAAAACAATTATATAATGAAATATAGGTGTATTCTGTAGTTTGAAATGTATTTCTGCAAAAACAAATCAAGTTGATGAAAAAAAGTTTTTGTTTTATTCAGAACAACTGATAAAAATCATACCCTGCTTTTAATTATTTAATCTGCCCAGCTGGACACAGCATGATTTGTTGTGTTTTATTCTATAACATTTAAGCAATTGTTTCAAATCTGATTTGTCACAAAGGGACAAAAAAATTCTATGATTTTTTTGTTTTTTATTTGTTGGAATTTTTTTTATTGTTTTATATCGAATGATGGCTTAAACAAGTTTCTTGTAAAAGCTGAATGTCGTGTCTCTATGGCATACACCTGTATCAGTAAAGGTTGTGAAAAAATAATTAGAAATGGTCTTGTTAAAATTAATTTGGTATGAATGAAAAATTAGCAAAAATAAGCTTTCTCACTTCTAAATATTTTAACAGTTTAATGTATACCAGATATGTCTTCACTACTACTTTACACTGCTGTTTTTCATGTAAACTCTGTTTTCTGTTTGAAATTTCCACTGTGGCTGATGGAAAGTCTTGAGGTGCATTGTGGGTAAGGTGGGGTGTCTCGATTTATTCTCTGCAGCCATAATCAGGATTGATTATTTCAGCCATTTTGTAGGATCATTTATTATTTGTCTATTTGCTTTTTTGATCCCATGCCATCAACATTAAGGTTTGTTTAAACTGGAATGCAAGGCTTAGTTTATTGTCTGATTAATTATAGAGGCTTTGAAATAAACAGGCTTCTGTAATTGGTAAATAGACAGACCATGGAATGTTACCCTCCATAGAAATTCCAATTAACCCATTTACACTACTTTTTTTTTCCTCACACACACACAAGTTTGTTGGTAATTGGGGAGCAGAAGATGTCACATGGTCTCTGGGTTGGACGGCTAGTCTGCTGAAGGTGTTTTCTCCTGTGTATTGCAGCTAGGAAGTCTGCTTGGGGAATGAGGTTAATTTGTAATTAATGTGTGGTAAATATAGAAGGTAACTGTCCAGGGAATTCTGGCAGCATTGGTGTGTGAGAGCTGATGACATTTGGGATACTCCTGAGAATCTCATCAACAAGGACACCTAGAGAACAGAGCCTGAGATCCTGTTGAGTAATCTCAATTCCCAGAATGTAATGAATGGAACCGTGTCTGTTTTTGGGGTGATTGGGAAATAACAAAAGAAGCCAAATCATTTAACCAAAGCCAACATATTGTTTGTAGTTTTAGCTATAGTGCTGACTAGTCTTTGTCAGGGATTTGTTTTTGTTCTCACAGCAATTTTTTGACTTAAAAAAAGCGGATAAATGAGGTAAACGGTATGCGGCTGACACCTTACCAGGGGTTTATGTTGCGCAGAGGAGGCGCCATGGGGTGAGATTAGGGAGGAAGAACGAAGGGAGAGAGACGTGGGTTGAAGAAAAATGTCACCAACTGAGCAGAAGGAGGTATGGAAAGACAAGTTAGAAAGATTGAAAAGGGCGGAACAAGAAATGCGATAAACAGCACATTGCTAAGGTTTTCTTGAGTAATTTAATGATGTTGAGCTGGTGATTTACTGGTTTTCAATTTTTGATGTATCAGACGGTTGGCAGTGTATGCATTCTGAATTAAAGCACCATCTCTGAACAGTATGAGAAAGTGTTGAGATGTTGATTACACACTCTTGTTCCCAATATTTGAATTTTGTTTATTTAACACCTTATTCTGCACTACACTAAAAAATATATTAGGTAGAAAAATGTATGAATGCATAAAGTCAAGTGGCTGAAATCTTTTGGCAATATGGAGTATGAATAGTTGGATGTGTTTTCAAATGGAGGTAGATCTGCTTTTCATTGTTATTCCAGATATTCAGTGTTAAGGGGGAGGGACTCCTTTGGGATTGCTAAATATCTGGCATGTCACATTTAGCCTTGACATTTCTGTGACCATAGCATACACACAGGACGCTCCAGGTTTTTCATAAAAACACGTTATGGTTGATGCATGTTGTGTTTCTTAGTGTGTATGAACATTTCATTTTCTTTTCTTAATTATTCCGGTATTGACCATTACACCGGATACTGGAGGCACTGTTATCTGACTGATGCGGTTTTTATGTCCACAGCCTGCCTTGTGACTAAATACTGAGGCACTGATGGTTCGTAATTGCTAAACAAAGACAATACAGTTGCAGTGTTTCCTCTGGCCATCTTCATTTCTAAATATAAAATAACACACTAAAAGGTGCCCTCTACTTCTCACCTAGTTGGAAATCAAAACATTTAGCACAAATGTTCAGGTTGGGAAGAAATATTTACAGGTAAAATGTTTGTTAGTCTGTGTGTATGACGGCAAAATGTGTCTGTTGACGAAGTTATATGAGTTCACTGTGAATCAATCAGGCTTCGTCAGGATCAGATCTCAAGACTACAAGATGCTACAAATAGCAATCATTGCAGCCGTGTGCATGTAAATCTGGGAAAAAGAAAGCGATTGTGTTTAAGGTAGCAGCTGTGAGTTCAACGCCGCAGTCAGAGCCGGCACCCCTTGGTCAACTGACACAGCTGAGCTCAGTGGAAAACGCTCCACCATGTGTGTTGTGTGTTGGTGTCTCTATTTGCTTACCTCCTGTCACCTCTTGTTTGTAACGCTCCATTAACGCTGCTACTTGGGGAAAGGTTTTTAATGAAGCAGTTCTTGATTGTCCACATGCAGCTACTAAAAGCATCCCTGCAACTGATGGAATGTAAATCTACTGGAAATTATCCGATCTGTTGAGGGGAGCCATCAGGGGAGCTTGAATAAAAGCCTCAAAAGCCGTGTCTTTAGTGTTTGCAACACCTTTAAGTCGATTGTCACACACGGTGTAGCTATGTACACCAGCTGGTGACCAGACTGGCCTCTCTGAAACTAGAAAATCTTTTTTGATCTTAATCATAAGCCTTAAGCTTAATCCTAAACCCTTCGATTTCGCGCTGGCTGCATTCTTTGGTGCAGAAGTTGTTACTGAGAGAAAACTTAAAAGTTATTTACTTGGAGTATCAGTGATGTGGTGAAACATGAAATTTAAAAACAAACTATATTCTCAACAACATATCGAGACACGGCTGTGGTTCATTCAGGGTTTGAGAGAGCGAGAGAGAACAAGACATTCAGCGGCAAACAGGAAGGCTAAATGATGACATTTTACACTTGTGACCTATCAATATCTGTCAGTAAGCATACAGGATTTGGAACTGTTTCAGACTTTTGGAAATCTTCAAGTTAGCATAAGATGCTATATTTTCTGTTGAGTATACACAGTAACTGCTGAATCTGTGATGTTAGCCAGATGAGGTGCTAAAGACAGTCTAAATGAGAACTCTTAGTTTTACTAACATTCAAAACTAGAAATGAAATTCTGATTCGGGGAGGTCTCTAATCCAAATGTTTGAATAAATATTTAGTGAATTTTTTTGTCATATTAAAGTCTTTTCTGGAAGCATGGCCTCCCATTGCATCAAACCTCTTCTGAACAAACATCTTTAATGACATTCTGCTCCCTGATAAGATCCTGATTTTTTTTATTTCTTTCCTCTAACTAAAACTTGATAGGATCCTGATTTTTATTCCTTTCCTCTGTCTAAAACCTATGGATTCCCCCTTACAAACAAAGCACCAGTTGACATTTGTGAATGCTGTCCAGTCCTGTGCATTCATGTACAATGCTGTCAATTGTGTTACTAGGATATGTCTTTCAATGCTTTAATCAGACGGCTGTTATGAGCAGCGGCTATAGAGCATCTTTAAATCCCATTTTCTCTAGTGTTTAAAAAACTGCACAAGTCAAAGAAGCTCAACTGCACAACCCACTGAACTGGTGCTAAAAAATCACACAATCGCTTAGAAAACAATATTAATTTTGAGTCTTACTGAGCATTCACAGCAGTCCTGTTGAATGGCACTCTGGTTTGTTTGTGGATGTGTAGTAGAACCCTAGGCTGCCTAAAAACAACCCACTTCAAGTAAACCAAAGAGAGGAAGTGGGGATTGTGGGTAAACACACCAAAAAAAGCTTAAAAAAAACATGCATCTATCAAGATGGCCAGAAGAAATCTCTCACAGCCACGTGTGGACAGGCAGATTAATTAAAACCCTTGATATAAATATGATCAGATGAAAGTATATCACAACTGCTGGTATACAAGAACAATACATTTCCTTATCTACTTAGCAGGAAAAAGGAGGCTTTCAGTTTCACCCATACATCAAACCAGTGCTGCCAAACGGTGAAAAAAACCTCACTAACACTATATAAACAAACATTACATGCAAAATATTGGCTATTTCGAAATAACTGGATGCCCTTTTTGTTCATCTCAGCTTCACCAGAGGTAAGGAGGGGAGTTCAAAAGGTCAGACTCGAGCCGAATCCCTAGTCATGTGCACTGGACTATTATTTGTAAGAGCAAGAGATTTACATATCATTGAGATGGTTAATACCACCATTGTTTTTGCATGGCTCTGTAAAAACTGTGGAGTTATAGAAAAGCAAACCAATCCCCAAGAGCTGTAATGAACATCTTGCTGGCTGTATGTGGAACTAGCATCTTTGCAGAAATCACACAAACTGCTCACAGAAAGTTTAGACTTTCACCTTCGAGTCGACGCCACAGGGCGCTTTTTACTAAAACTAGCCACCGCAGGCACTTTCCCTGGCTGTCAGTCTGATAAACTCTTAACAGAGCGCTCGGATCAGTGCAATTAATAGTTACACTAATTCAACTTTCTTATTTTTTTGTAGTAATACCATACACATGAATGCAATTGCTTTTCGTTTTTCACCAAATTGTCTATATTTGAACTTAAATGTCTATGCATTGAGGGTGCTGTGGAATAGAAGTGAAATTCCTTATTGGTGTGTACAAACCAGGGTGATTAAGTCGTTTCTGAGATAGTATTCGCTGTACGGCAAGTGCCTTGGATTATTTGATTGTGCGCATGTTCTCCAGCCACCCACAGGACAAGCTCTTCGACTAGCCTCTTCAATCTGCCTACCACAGCCTTAACTCTATAAGTATATGCATTGCCCTCTAAGCTCTGGCTGTTCAATTCACACTTCACCAAATGAATTATCTTTTTCATCATATTCTTCATGAAATAAAGCAAACCTCGTTTTTTTTTTTCTGCATATTCTGATGCACAGTGAAATGACTACTTTTAAATGTAATTAAAAGAGCCTCTAAGTAAACATTAGCAATAAACATAATTTTTTTGTCACGTTTTCATCTGACAGTGCCTGGTTTCATTCTAATTATTTTACTTTTTAAAATTATTTTTAATAAAAATTGTTATTATGGATCTAATGAACACATTAGATTCACAATTTGCTTCGTTTCGGTCCCAATACTAAAGTATGATCCCAAACAGAAAGATCATGAGAACAATAAAAACACAATGTAACCTTTGCATTGATTTTTGCTCTCTCAAAAAGGCACCCAAACAGCAAGATAAACAAATAGATCTTTCTATGTGCTTTAGTTGTTTCTTAAGCTCTATTCATCTTTTTAACGGCTCTTAAAAGGTCCCAGTGCAGACATTTCACACGCCAGAAAATTATGAACAGCAATTCATGTCGTTAACCTCGTTTGGTCAGTCATTATTTATTAGGGTGCTCTAAAAACCCCTTAAGCTAAACTCTGGTTTTCTCTCTTTAGCTAAAACCAACATAAATAATGTTGGATTATTTTATTTCTTATAATTGTGGATTAAAAATTACACTCATCATAAGAAACCCATTAAATCTAAAGCATCTGTTTATTTTCGCCTCTAAACTGTTTGCACAGTTATATTGCCGTGTGGGCTACACAGACTTCAAATTTGAATCAACACAAAAACGTTAAATAAAATAAAAACTAAACGTCAGCTCTTATTATGGAAGTGGAAGGCATTTTTGTACTTTTCTGTATCACGACCAAAAGTTTAGAAAAAATACTTGCACAGACGGCTTGTTCATCCCAGTATGTATCACAGATTCAAACATTAGTTTTTAAATTAGCGAACTAACACGAATTGGTTAAATTCAGCATTTATGACAACACACCTTCTCTAAATAGCAAGTAAAATCTCCTCCAGTTATTTCCCCATGCATACAGCGAGCCTATTTATTTATTTATTTTTTGTAGAGCATATCTAAAATATTCAGAAGAAAATATAACTTGGGAAGCTGAAATACACAGTAGCAATACTTCAGGAATTCAATTCCTTTTCCTTGGCTGTACACTCAAGAGTGGAAATAAGAAAGGCTGTAGATGTTAGGTTCTGTGGTAGCACCGAAACAGTTTCCACAACTCATATTAAAGTGTATTAAAGTGAATTTTGTGTTTGAACAATTAAAACTGGTGCTAGTACGCACTTTTAGAGGCCATCACAATAATAGTAGATTTTAGCTTTTCACAGGCAACTGTGGACACAACACACTGCAAATACCAGGGATCCAATGTATGAATAATTAAAATGGGATGGATATAGGACATAGGATGGATATAAATGTACCGTATTTTCCAGACTGTAAGTCGCTCCGGAATATAAGTCGCACCTGCCATAAAATGCATAATAATGAAGAAAAATACATATATAAGTCGCACCGGAGTATAAGTCGCATTTTTGAGGGAAATTTATTTGATCAAATCCAACACCAAGAACAGACATGTCATCTTGAAAGGCAATAAAAACAAAATAGAGGCAACAACAGGCTGAATAATTGTACGGTATGCTAATGTTACATGACACATAAACAACGAACGGAGAATGTGCTTGGTATGTTAACATAACATATTAAGAGTTATTCAAATAACTATAGTATAAATAACATGCTAACAAGTTCACCAAACCATCCGTGTCACTCCAAATCACTAAACGCAATGAAATCTACAAGCGTCACGGAAATCTCCGTGTCGCTTGTAAACAACTCGGCTAACTCCTGAGGTAGAATAACACAGGCCTAGAGCGCCCTCTTGCGGGTTAGTGTGAAAATAACATGTGATATGATATAATGATGTGTAAATTTTCACACATAAGTCGCTCCGGAGTATAAGTCGCACCACCGGCCAAACTATGAAAAAACTGCGACTTATAGTCCGGAAAATACGGTAGGTATTTAGTGTGAATATTCACAAAATTGGACACAACTCTGATAAATCAGATGTAGTAAATATGATTTTTGACAATAAAATACATTGGAAGTAAATTACTTTTGTTCTGATGTACAGGACTGAATTTAATGCCGGGCAGAAGTGGTCATGTTTTATTTACCTTATTTTCGCGACTATAAGCCACGGCTTTTGTCACACGCTTTCAGCCCTGCGGCTTATACAATGATGCGGTTTATTTATGCATTTTTTCTAATGGCCAGCAGGGGCGCTCGAGCAGAAAAGGTAAGAGTGAGACAGGTGGAATATATGTGTAGAGGAAGACGCAAGTTTAATGTAACTTAACACGTCTCAGTGCACATGAGGAAGATGAAGACGGCTCTCAGTGACTTTTGCCAGTATGTTTTTTTAACCAGTGCTGTGTTACCACTGTGTTGCTGCTGTGTTACTGCCGCGTAGCTGGCACTACGCGGCAGTTTAGAAAGAAAAGCTAAGGTATATTATTAAAACTTTGAAAACTCTTTCTGTGTACGTCTGTATGTAGGCACATGCGGCTTATGTATGTACAAAATGTTTTTTCCTTTAAAAATGTACTGAGTGCGGCAATAATTTTCTATTTACTTACCACAAACAGCAGATGTTGGTGATAAATCCATTGAAACTGCATATCCAGAAAACTGCAGGTTATAATTTCCTTCAACACGTTTAAAGGAAATTGTTCCTTATGTTTCGTTATGATGAGTCTGCACTGGAAAAACATGAGCTTCAACAGACTGAACCGGTTCTCTGTGTGCTGTCATCAGTGTCACTTGACAGTTTTTTTATATTTAATTAATCTGAGGTCCATTTTTGATGACCATAAAGTGAGTTCAAATAATAAATTGAATTAAATTTTATTTAATCCTGGGCTTTATTCTTCGTTTCTAAACAGGCTATCAAAACTTTTTGTGCCTCCTGTTTTTCCTGATTGAAAACTGAGTAACTGACAATCAATTAGTAATGTCTAATAACATTCATACTAGACAGGAGATTAATAATAATAATGTAACGTACTTTATCATTTGTGTCTTCACGGTCTGCAGCACAACACTGTTGATAAATAAATGAATTTATTTTCTAACAAAAATAAACTGAGGTTTAATCCGAGACAATAAAAACAACTTGGTGAAAACGGAGGCGGTTTGATGCCAAAAGCGAAAGTGAAACTTGCGTGAAAATAAAAAATTCCTGCTTTTTCTTCTCTGTATGGCGGATCGCCAGATTATAGGTGAATACCGCCACCTGCTGGACATGAACGTGTAACAGCATCAACTCCCACCTATTAAAATCATTTTTAAAATTTTGCCATGAAGATAAATAATGATTCTTTATTATATAAATTTCCTCTTTATTTACTTTAGTTTTAAATATTCATTTTAGACTCCATTCCTGTCCTTCTTACAATTTTTCTCCATTCCTCTTTCAAAATTCATCAATATATTATCAACATTTTCTTTTGACAGCTCAACAGGTGGGGGAGGGGAGTGCCGCTCCACACTACATAAAACTGGAGAAGACTGCATGCTGTCCTAGGATCTCATTAAAAAGTTGAATCAACAATAATACTCGATGTTTTGAATTCAGAACTTTTTAAATCCATCGTCTGTTTGGGAACTGGGAACCATCCTTTTACTATACAATAGATTATTTTTAAGTTCTGTATTTGAAAGTGAAGCATGTCAGAACTAACCAATCAGAACCAGGAGGGACTTAGCGCTGTCAATCACTCTCATGTTCATGCTGCTCAGACTCGACCCCTTGCTCTCTGTTGATTCACCACAACATAACCTTACAAAAATGCTAAAGCTGGTTAGAATGATCACCAATGATGATGATGGATAAATGGTTTTCTTGGAGCGGTACATTGCTTCTCCTCTATGAACACATTGAGTAGCACATTCACAAGTTTGATTGACATTGCTAAGACCCTCCTCATGGCTCTGATTGGTTGTTTTCAATTGGGAATTTTTGCAGACTGTAACAGCAGCAGTGCGAGGAGGTAGTGGAACTTGATTTTTTTTCACAGATTATAATGCTATACTGTCACGACGTGGTGAAAGTTTTAAATATACAAACATATTTTTGTAAAATTTAGAAATGCGTTTTGTTTCCACACAAATCTGAATGAGTTCAGCTACATGGCACCGAATCACAGTCAGTTTGATCTCAATGCACTTTGCAATCAGACATTTCCTGATATTTGTAATCCAGCTGACAGAAACTCATTTCATAATAACACAATTCAATTAAATTCAGCATCCAGTGCAGTTAAATTCAGTATAAGAGTTCATAGTTCATATCATTCATTGGATTGTAGAAACATGATACATGAACTTTTACCAGATTGTCAGTTGTTAAAATGAAATGGATGACATCTTTATCAAAATATATCAATCTATTTGTCCCCCAGTGAGGAAATGCCACACGAAGGCAATAAGGTAAAAACAAGAAGCTCCATTTTCATAATAATTGTAAATCTTTACTACAGCTGTGACAATAAAAAGAAAAAAACACAATAATGTTAAAGTTTCCTCTATTAGATCATGGAAATCAACAAATTAAAAGTAGATCATCTCCCTTCTTGATTTGCTGCCAACAGCTGTGAAAATGTGTTTTGCATAATTCAAGAGATAATATTTTTAATCGCCAGATAAATCAATAATTACTCAGACATTTGTCTAAACTCAGATAAATCTGCAGCTTATGTCTGGATTTTCTCTGAGCTGTTGTTTAATTTCTTCTTTGTGGATCTTTAAACATTTTATTGATGTAGAAACTTCCTCCATTTCTCTGAACCATTCTGTTGATCTTCTGCAGCAATCCACTGACTTGAGCAGAATCCTCAACTTTGTTGTCAAAGGCATAATATTTATCTTCAAATTTCTCCAAGCTGGAGCACTGACTGACGATGTCTTTTAGAGGTTTGTGTTTCTCTAACAGGTCTTCTATTGTAATGTTTGCCTTTTTCAACACATCTCCATCAGTAAAGAGGATCATATTGTGTCTGGCTGCTTCTTCTCCAAACATTTTCTTGATTATTTCCACTGTTTCTTTATCTTCTGATGTGAATCTGGTCGGTTGTAGCACAATCAGAAACACATGAGGACCAGGAGCCGCCATATTGATGCTTTTACCAATCTCTCCCACAATCTCTTCATTACTTTTATGTGTCTGAAACAGACCTGGAGTATTAATAACAGTCAGACTTAAACCATGATTGAAGTTATAATTTTTCTGACAAAAATTATAACTCGATGTCATAGAGGAATGAAATCCAGTCTTAAAAGCTTTCCTCCCTAAGATGGTGTCTCCTGATGCACTTTTGCCAACTCCAGCTTTCCCCAGTAGAACAATCCTGAGCTCCATCTCCTCTTCAGCTGTTGGAGAATTAGAAAACAACAATAAGCTGAGAGTGATTTTTATTCAACAGATGTCAGTGACAAAAGGATCTATTATGGTTAGATTTATTAATCTTGAAGCAAATTTATTTGACAGGTAGACAATTCCAAAAACAATAATAAAAAAAGGAAAATAATACTTTTAAGCTTTGCTAATAATCATCAAAAATCTATTTCAGTTTTTAGCCAACATCTTCTAAAGAAATTAACACTGTTGTAAACTTTGGTACAGTTCAGCAAAATAAACACATAGCAAATAAGTACTTAGAATAAGTCCTATAGTTCAGCTAATACACAAGTTAATATATTTTCATGAACATTCAACAAATACCTGAAACTGACCAGATTGTTACCTTATTTAAAGCTATTTTCTTTTAAGTCCAACCTTTTCCTGCCAGATTTAACTCTGTACTTTGGTTAAGTCATTCCAGTTTTTTATTTTCATAACTTGAGGTCATTCTTTTGTTGACATAATAGATTACTGGTCCCAGTGAAGCGTTTCCATACCATTACGTAAGAGACAAAGTTTGCTTTCGGTTCAGACCAGAGGACGTTCCTGGTGTGAACACATCCTAAATAAAGACTAAAAACCCATTTGATTCCCTTAAACTGATAATAACCAGAACATTGATTAATTTTAGTCTGGATTACAACTTTTCAGTACTTCTTTTTATTTTTCCACTGTCACATGATTTTATGTTTATCTTTTTAGCATGAAAAGCAATTTGAATTTTCTTGTTGCTAAAATTTGCTATACAAATAAACTTGACTTTTAAGACAGTTATTTCAATAAGTGCAGATTTCAGTTTAATATTTATAGTTTTTATTATCTGTGATCTTAGATTTAGCATTTATATGACTGATCTGAAATCAGCATTGATTTTATTTAAGCAACAAAACAATTCAAAGTGGCATTTTCTGGCCATTAAAGTATAGATATTAAATACACTGCTCAGCTGCTTCTTTTCATCCACGTAATGAACATGAAATTTAGAAAAAATAAATAGTATATACATCTGCAGCAACCTAGGCAACGTTTAGGTGTTCATAGAAATGTGTGAAAGGACAGTTGGTGCACAAACCAAACACCACAAACCAGGAAAAAGCTGTAAACTTTTGTTTTTTCATAATTCTGCTACTTTCAGTAAAATAACATCATGATTTTCTATTTATTTTATTCATGGACTCGTTTTACTTTTAGTTTTTATTGTGCGCACTGCTTTTAGTCTTACAAGTTAATGTTTTTCCACTTCTCTCATCCGATAAGGAGTTTTGCTTCTCTTGTCTCCCATTGCTTACTGCCTTGGCCACTTTTCTCATACGGCATATATAGAAGAATTTTACCTTATTTTCACAACCTTCAACTTCATCACTTGTGTACAAGTTACCAAGATACTTTCACTCTTCTGTTTGTTACATAGCTTGATCCTTGAACCAAAAGAATCGATCCACCCATTTCCAGTTGATGGCCTCAGACAGACAGCTGACTATGAATCACTTCAGTCCATGCTGAAGGTTAACTCTTCAACACACTAACAAAACCACATCAACTGCAAAAAGCAAGAATGAAACCCTGAGGTGACAAACCAGAAAATCTCCTCTCTCTTTGGATCTCTTACCTTCAGATTTTGTACATTAACACCCCAAATAATATTGGTGACAAACAGCAGCAGCCCAGACATAGTTCAGAGCAATGACATCAGTTTTCTGTGCTGCTTTCGAAATGCTTTAGTGTGACTGTAGATTTAGAAATCATTCAAGTTCATTTGTGTAGCACATTTCAGCAACAAGACAGTAAAAAGCGCTTTTACATCATGAAAACATAAAAACTTCATTAAAACATCCTGGTTTTAGTCAGAACAGCGTTCTGTATCAGCTGCAGCTGTCTGATTTTTTTTAGGCTGACCTGCGAAGACACTGTCGCAGTAATCAATGCGACTAAAGATAAACCCATGGATGAGTTTCTCTAGATCTCGCTGAGACATTAGTCCTCTAATCCTGGAAATGTTCTTCAGGTGATAAAAGGCCGACTTTGTAACTGCCTTTATGTGGCTCTGAAAGTTCAGGTCAGAGTTCAACACTTCTCCCAGATATCAGGCCTGATCACTACTTTCAAGCTGTAAAAACTGAAGCTGTGTGCTGATCAGATCAGTCCTCTTTAGGTCCAACGTTATAACTTCAGTTATTATTCACTTCCTCTGCTGCAGTGGCAATGGAGGAAGTGAATTATACTCTATCCATGGGAGTCGTTCAGTCTGTGTTGGCCACACTTCCAATATTGAATTAACAGCAACAACCATCTAGTTCGTTTTGGCATTCCTCTCTTCGCAGAGGAGGATGGTTGTTTACAGTGCAGGGAATTTCTGGAAAGCTTCATAGTGTAGAACTCGCGCATTATATACATTATGTATACAATGTTAGCAACTGAGTAAACTTGCTAACTCTGGACTTCAACAGAGTCCATGCCTCTAGCAAGCAATTATTACTCCAATGGCCCAGCGTCTGTATGAAGCAAATAGCATTTGAACATCTGGTTTGATTTTTTACAAATTTCTACAGCTGAACTGATTTAGTGGAAATTGGTCTAGAAGAGTTGCTTCCCAAGCAACCTATCTAACAGCCATATCTAATAAATACATGCAGTGAACTATAATATGTGTGCTGTGTTTCTCAAAACATTTAGTTTATTACGTTCCCTCATGGTTTTCTATTTGAAAGCATCCTGCATAGTTCTGACAGTGACTGCATTGGCAGACAAATTCAAAGGGAGGAGCCAAGAACCCGGACCATAAAACAGAACTGATACAAATATTTGCTGCCAAGAAATCAACAACCCTGTATCGTCACAAAACAACAGCCTGCAGGGACACAATGGAAATGACCAACTATTGTCCAGCTGGTAAGAAGAGTTTATGATTAATAGCTTATTATCTACAAGGGACAAACCTTATCAGAAAAATGTAAAATAATGAACCTCTGACAAGTTCATTATTTCAGTTGTTTTTTATACTGAAATATAAAATTTTATACTGAAATATATAATTATATATTATACCTTCCATTAAGTATCATTAAATATCAAGATGTATTTTTTTGTGTAAAATATCTTCTAGTCCTAACATTTAACCTTTAATAATTTTCAGTAATGGCTTCCCTTCAAACTTTCTTTTTTGCTAAAGTGAATGAATAAAAAGTCGTTCATGGAGTTGTTTTCTCTTTGTTTGCAGAGGCAACATTTATTTTCTATTTTATTAAAGTAACAAAATTGTAACTGCAAAATATAATTTAGGTTTTGACTTTTTAAAAAAATCAAAACAATCCAGGACAAAACACAGCATGCACAGTTAAACTTAAAACTAACAGAATCATGTGTCTCTCAGCCAAAACAAAACAAAACGGGGTGAAGGTTTCCTGTCTTGTGCTCAGCATGTCCCTCTTCTGCTCCATTTCTTGTTCTGCTTTTCTCTGCAGAGTTTGGTGGCTCTACCTCAATCCCCTCCTATACTCTCACCGGTGGTTTAGCCACTTCCTGCCTGTGTAAACTTCCTTGTTTTTCCTTATGTCTCCTATTTTACTTGGCATCTCAGTTAGGCACAATAAAATGCAATGTTAGATTTGTTTAGTATTTTAATTCATGTAAAGAGAGTTCTGATTTCTTTGTGTAGAAATAACAATACTCTAAAAACTCTTCCACAATTCCTAGATTCTAGGAAGCTGCAATGAGACTTTGCCTTATTTGGAGTTGTTTTCTCTTTTCTGCTTGAACTCACTTTGAAAATGTCCTTAAGGCTTTACAAGTCAGAAACCAGTTAAGACAAATTGGGTCACAAATACTGATCCAGGTGATACTGTGCTACCTGCCTAGGTGGAGCCTTGACAGGTTGATTGACTTAAAAGAAAGTTTAAGTCTCTGTGCAGGGCTTCCCTGAGTCAAGGAGGACGATGCATGATTTGTGGATAATTGTTAGCAGAAGGCCCAGAGTTAAGACTTTTCTTTATCTTTTCTCTGCCTTAAGTTCATATTAAAATGTTTAAGCTAAGTATTGATGGAAATCTTATCCTTTAGAGCAGGAATCCTCAAATCCAAGCCGCGAGTCCTGCAACTTTTAGATGTGTCCCTGGAAAACGCACCTCAATCAGATTGCTAAATTACCTCCTCAGTGCAGTCAAGTTCTCCTAAGTGCTGCTAATTGCCTAATTATTTGACTCAGGTGTGGTGAGACAGAGCCACATATAACATCTGCAGGACACCGGGTATAGTCAAAGGGACGAGTTGAACATCTTGGTCTGAGCAGGTGATAAAAGTACATAGCCGTTAATTTACCAGAGCTCTAACCAATGAAAGCATTTTAGATCTGTCTCTGTTCCAGAACACCTGACTCAAATGATTGTATGACCTTCTCTGCATTACATCAAGTGCTGCAGAAGCCTGTTAATCCCCTCCTGTACAGTCAGTCAGGTTGACTGACTGAACTAGATTAATTTAACTTTCTCTGCCCAGACACAACATCTTATTAGAGCAGTTCTTATGAGCAATAAGGCATCTGATGGGGCAGTGAGTTGTGATGAGCAAAGAAGCCAAAGTGTCAGCAGCTGCTAGGATGAAGCGTCTGGGAAAGGATTCCACTCAGACAGCCGCAAACTTCAGGCATCCAGAACTACAGTTCTTATCTAAAGGAAGATGGAGTGGAAACCACTTCGTCAGTGTAATCAGACATAGTGTCTATTCTTGAGGAATCTAAAACTCTGTCAACATTTTTTTTTGCAGGAGTTAAGATAACCTTGGTGCAAGCTTACTTATATTACTGAAAGTATAGCAACTCATCTATATGAAAATACTGGGGTTGATCAACTGTAGAACTTGTTCTAAGTCCATAAAACTATTAATCTAATACAAAAATATTTCTGTAGACATTATTAGCTGAAAACAGAAACATCTAAATTATCCTCCCAATCTATACATCTAAAAAGAAACATATAATTCTGTAACTGGCATCATTAGATATATTTTAAGTTACTTTGAAGTTATCTGAATTAAAATTCTCCCTCTTTATTGTTGTCTTTAAATTCTCCAACAGCTAAAAAGGATACAGAGCTCAGGATTGTTCTTCTTGGGAAAACTGGAGTTGGAAAAAGTGCAGCAGGAAACACCATGTTAGGAAGAGGATTTTTTAATTCTTGCCTCTCTTTTACCTTTGTGACATCGGTCTGTGAGAAGAAAATCAGTGATTTTGATGGTTTAAGACTGGCTGTTATTGATACTCCAGGTCTGTTTGATACAGATAAAAGTCATAAACAGATTACGGAAGAAATTGCTAAAGGCATCTGCCTGGCGGCTCCTGGTCCTCATGTGTTCCTGATTGTTCTCCAACCGACCAGATTCACCACAGAAGAAGAAAAAAGCTTAAAAATTATCCAGAAAATTTTTGGCAATGAAGCAGCCACATACACTATGATCCTGTTTACCCATGGAGACGAACTAAAACGGGAAAATATTACAATAGGAAAAATGTTACTAAACCACAGACCTCTACAGCGTTTCATCAGTCAGTGCTCCATCTTCCAGACGTTTGAAGATAAATATCATGTCTTTGACAACACAGTTGAGGATCCTGGTCAAGTCAGAGGACTGGTGCAGAAGATCAACAGACTGGTTAAGGAAAATGGAGGAAGTTTCTACAGCAATGAAATGTTTAAAGAGGCACAGAGAGCCAAGCAAGAAGAAGCAGATAGATTAATCAGAGAAGATCCATTAATTGATCCTGAAGAAGCAAGAAGGCAGGCAGAGAAAGACAACTCATTTATGCGTGCTACTCTGGGGGCTACTGCTGCTGGAGCTGCTACTGGAGCGGGTATTGGAGCTGCTATTGGAGTTTTGGGAGGACCAGTAGGAGTTGCTGTTGGAGCTGGTATAGGAGTTAATCTGGGAGCAATTGTTGGTGCTGCAGCAGCAGTGAAAAAGATGGGAGGATGTTCTACACAGTGATAATACGTGTGATGTTTTGGCTGCAGCTTATTAAACTATGATGTTACATGAATAACAAAATATTTACCAGTATAAGCAGATATTTATCTACTTAGTTAATGGCTTAACTGAGGATGTATTAACTGTCAATCAGTTGAACAGCTGTGAATGATTAATATTTACAATCATAACCTGCTTGATTACATAATGTAATGTAAGCTAAGTTTGTGGTTATTTGTCTGTGTTAATTAACATGTTTAATTTTGGACATAACAGTAGAGAGTACAAATAATTGTGTAATTACTACATTGTATAAATGGAGTATAACCATTATCACAGCAAAGCCATTACTAAAAAATCAGATTTCTGTTTTCGCAGAATAAAAGCACTTTTACTCACAAATCAGTTTGTCTGCCATCATGTGTGTCACATTCACATGAAACTGGACAACATAAGTAGATGATTGAACTGGAAAATGGGAAGTTTCAGGTCCAGTAGCAGAACAGATCTACATGGAGAAGGTCAGAAAACTGGAGACGTGGTTTTAATCAGCAGGTGTTTTACATGAAACCAGTTGAACTGCCCCTGTTACACTATGAGCTGAAGGATCTGCTTCAAAAGGTTCCAAACAGCGCCACCTTGTGGAGCCTTAGAAATGTATGATATCATATATATGTATGATAAAGCGATGTACATGTGTACCGGCCCGGTACACAAAAGAAAACGTATGTTTTTGTGACACACGACTGGATTTTGCGCGCCAAAAATTGTTGTGCAAAAACGGAAAATTTGGACAAAAAAGCTATCAGTGGCTGAGCAATATGAGAGTTCACCTATAAAACTGACTCAATATGAATACATAGAAGAAAATTAGATTTTTTTAATTCATTTTTTTGTGAGCCTGCTGATTTTTCAGATTTTTCTATAATTTTTGTTCAAGTTAACTGAAAAAGTGAGCCATTACTGTTACTGGTTAATTTTCTAAACTACAGAAAACTAATTGTTAGGGATGCACAAATATGAAAATTTGGGCCGATGTTGATATCCAATGTTATTACTGCTGTTATGGCAGTATTTACTAAGATTTTATTTATAATTTTTTTTATTTAATTACTTGATTAATCATAAGAATAATTGATAGATTGCTTGATTACTAGAATAATTGATTACAACAGTCTAATACATATTCAGAGAGGTTTTAGTTTGCTAACAAACTAAAACCTTTTCACTGTGTGAAAAGGTCGTTCACACAGTTCTACAGACCATCTGAGTCTCTTAAGGAAACATGACCATCTGCAGAACATTCCTCCACAATCTGAAGATTATCAGAGTCTGCATCAAAGCACTGAATATCAGCAGACACTTAATTATTAAGTTCTGAATAAAGAAACTTCACAATGTTAATACAGAAATTGTCTGCTGAGAAGAATAAAGGAAAAAGATCAGTTCTGATACCTCTCTATTCAGGTCTCCATCATGACTGCATGTTTTCTTGCAGGAAGCAGACGAAGCTGAAGTCCCGTCGCATCGGACTTGACCAGCAGATTATTAAAGCAGCAGAACTCTGGAAGCTGCAGCAGATATTTTTGCACCTTTTTTCTGTGAAATGAAGTGAGAAAAACATCTGTTTGAGCAGTCAGTTCACTTGGTGCTGGGACACTGAATGTCAGAGTGAGAGAAATCAGGTGTTGCCAGCCTGATCCAACAGCTCTAAAACTCCACAAGGTGGCGCTGTTTGCAGCCTTTTGAGACACATCCTTCAGCTCTTAGTGCAACAGAAACAGTTCAACTGGTTTCAGCTAAAAAACAAACAAACTGCTGATTGGCATCATGT
This sequence comes from Brachyrhaphis roseni, assembly GCA_903066815.1. Lineage (NCBI taxonomy): Eukaryota > Metazoa > Chordata > Actinopteri > Cyprinodontiformes > Poeciliidae > Brachyrhaphis > Brachyrhaphis roseni. The sequence continues at coordinate 24,469 of CAEFZY010069106.1, forward strand.
TCCAGTTTTCTTACGTTCTCCATTTCCTCTGCTGCTGGACTCCATATTCAATTTTAATCATCAATCCATGCTGTCCAGTTTCATGTGAATGTGACGACAGATGACTTGTGTGTGTTTTTATTCTGTGAAAATAGAAATCAGTTTCTTTAGTAATGTCTTTGCTGTGATTATACTTACACTGCTTTTATACAACCTAGACTTAGATTTTAATAAGTGCACAGTTGTTTGTATAGTCTGTTATATATTATGTAAAAAAAATAAAACATTAATTAGCACAGACAAACAATCATAAACTCAGCTCACATAACATTACTAACAGAAATAAATGTTGTACCTTGAGTATTTAGGGACAAACTAAGAAAAAAAATAAAACTACAAAAATAAAATAAAAATTGTAGTACCACTTTATTCTCGTATTATTATTTTATTCTCGTAATTTCGTTACTTTACTCTCGTAATTTATTTATTATTTATTGTTATTTTTCTTAGAATGTGTGGCCTTATCTTTGAACAAATGTCTTCTCTCTTTCTCATAAGCCGCTTTCTGTTTGACAAATATCAAGTAAAGGACACAGGAGCTTTAAAAACAACCAAAAAATACATTGTAATTGCCCTCTAACCAAAAATTACGGAGTAAATAACCGTAAAACCGACAAACTTTTTCTTCGCAGAAGGTAACGGAAAGCACTCTAAAGGCAGTTTCACCAGCGGCAGTTAGCATTTAGGCTAGCGGCAGTTAACAGTCACTTCTAATAAAATACACACCGAAATTCCTCAAAATATAATCTGTGTCGATAAAATACTGTTCTCCACTCAAACACTTACAGAAACGGTACCTTATCGATTTATTGTAGACTTCACCCACCTGTTAAAACAGAAATTAGCTTCTTTTTAAAAAATAAATAAATAAAATGGTTTCGCAGCGATGCTGACTCTGAGCTTCTTCTAGGTTTGAAGTTAGCCTCTCTGGTATTTGCCGCTACTGCCATCTTCTGGCAGAAACTGGTATTGCATCAGACATGTACCGTATTTTCCGGACTATAAGTCGCAGGGTTTTTTTCATAGTTTGGCCGGGGGTGCGATTTTTACTCCGGAGCGATTTATAGTCCGGAAAATACGGTACTCAATCATACGGGTGAAAAAGAAACAGAAAGTGCGACGATTTTGGATAAACAGATGATGAAAACTAAAAATTGTATGTCTCTGAAAACGCTGTAGCACATTCATAAAACGTTGAGAGGAATGTAAATGTTTGAGAGGTAAAGAACTGGACTGTTTCTGAAATGCGTGACAAAAATTTTAACTTTTTCATGATATTTTTCATAATATTCTAAATTTTTGGAGCTTTACTTGAGCAGTTCTGGATGATTTTTCAACAAAGGAAGTGAAGCGGAAGAGATGTGAAATTTTCTAGCTTTAAAAAGTCATTTCTGTGGCTTCAGGGTTAAACTGCTCTCAGAACAGGAGATCTCCAGGATGTGAAGTGTTTGTTCAGACAAGAAATTAACCAAGAAATCTGATTTCATCTGATCCACAGGAACTTTAAATCCTGTAGGACAAGTCCTCTCTCTGTTTGTTTTCAGTTGTCACTGTTTGTCCTCTTATCTCTGAGTTTCTTTTGTTTTATTTGAGTGATCAAAATTAAACAGTGAACTTCATGCGAAATTTCTTGAGAAAAACAAATAAGCAGGTCCTCCCTAAATAAACACAGCTGCTTTTTCTGCAGTCTTAAAGGCTCTTAAAACAATGTTAAATATGTTTAAACTTCATTCCATAAGAAAATAGTTTGTCAATTATTTGTTGGGAACCCTAGACTTAATACTTTTTTTAACCTCAGTTGTCCACATGTTAATGGTTTGGATCACCTCAGTTTTTAAAAGTCACACATGCACTGGGAATGTTGGACTCAATTAATGCAACATTTATTGACATATTTAAATTAATTCATTTCAAAACGCTTTATATGTGGATACTTTTTAATACGCAGAGTTTATATGCTATAACTTCATTGCAAAAACACAAAATCTTAAAGCGCAAAACTCTTAATACACTTGAAATAAGACAAAACAAACACACAAATAACTTCAGCAAGATATAGGAGCTTGTTTTAAGTCAATAATTGCTTAATATTGACCAAACAGTACTGGTTCCACTATTATATTATTTCACAAGAATACATTTTTCCCATGCTATAAGTGAACTAATCTGCCAGTGGAACTAGAACTTTTTAAAAGTAATTTTATGAAATTATTTTCTTTTTTTAAAAAAAAAAGCTAGTATATCTTGCTAAAAAGTTACTTGTAAGTTAGTTTTGTCTTATTTCAAGTGTGTTGAGATATTTGCAAAAGAAACTAGACCAGAAATACCTGGTAAGATTTTGTGCTTTTGCAGTTAGTTATTTTTGTTGTTATTTTACATTTAACCACTAGTTGGCAGCAGAGTTCATGTAGGGCTGTAAATTGAGTCATTTTGCTGTATTTTTGTTGTTCCATTGCTTAGAAATTACATTTCACAACACAAAATTATCTAATAATCCACACAAATGAATCTTTCTCCTCTACATATTCTTGATAGATTAGGAAACGCTGTGATGAGGAAAAAGGGCTCACAGTTCGGACCAGAACAGAATCAGTTCTTCTCTTGATGAACTATTCAGTTCCTCCTGAAAGTTCTGGATCCGTTTTGGGGTCAGAGGGTTTCAATCGGTTCAGATCTGATGGATTTCCACCTTCTTCCTCAACAAAACAATCGTTGTGTTTGTTCCTTAATTGGGTTGGAACGTTTTAGAGTTTCCTTTGTTCCTCCGGTCCTTCCTGTTTTTCTACCTGGAAGAATTTATTCCTGTCTTCTCTGTGGTTGTTTTGGTAACTGAAGGTGACAGAAGATCTACCAGAGCAGCTTTTAGTAGCAATGATTGTAAGGTTCCTTATTGTAGAACCACTTTTATTTCAAACGGCTCTCTCAATTTGGCAATCACTCGCTATCAATTTAAATTTTAAGACCAGATTCAATATGTTTAAAAACAACAAACCGAACTCCGGCTAAGTCAAAAACATCTGGAAGAAAATTAGGGTCAATGGAAAAAAAGAAGAAAACCGACATTAATCTCAGAATTCTGACTTTAAATTCAGAATTCTGATTTTAATTTTATAATTCTGACTTTAATCAAAATTCTGGAATTTGTCCCTGTTATTGTGTGTCTGTCACTAACTAACTAACTAGCTAACTAACTAACTAACTAACTGTTTCTTTAGGGTTAAAATGAAAGTTTGAAACAAAGATCATAAAGTAAAAACAGGATTTATTTAATAAAAAGCAGAAAAATAAGTTAAAAACCAGAATATAAATGTTTCATTTTAATAGAAATATTTATATTTTTACCTTTTCCCATTTTTACTATCTGACAACGAAAATTCTTCAAATCCCCTTCCTATAAAAACACCGCGCCTCCTCATGATGCCCTAATAATCTGTTAATTTGCTTATAATCTGCTGAAGTCTAGAAATCGTCTTCAGCAGCTCCTGCAGGTGAAGCTGGACTTTGAGAAAAGTTCAACATCAGCAGCAGCAGGCAGGATTATTCCAGATGGATTAGGATCCTGGATCAGTGGAGATGTTCGGATGTTTCCTGTTTTCCTTTGAATACAGATTAATTATCCCATCCAAAACTGACCGGATTATTGTAATTTAACCTGGACTCTGAGTCTCAGCATCAGGCCCAGCTTTCTGCAGGATGTGGAGGATCTCATGGACTCATCCAGATCAGTTCAATAAGTTCTAAAGATCCCATCCTGCAGCTTCCTGCTGATTTTTCCAGGATTATTCCACGTATTTGGGAATGCAGCCCTCCACCTCCACCATCTCAGGCCAGTTGTCGTACTTGTTTTTGGAATCGTCGCTCTTCATGTGCTGAAACACACGAATGGATCAGATTTTAGTTTCACAGCAGACAGAGGAGTCAGCAAACCAGGTTTAAATTAATTTAATTTGATGACTTTACCTTCTCGAAGTTGCTTTTCCCCGTTGCCCCTTTCCCACCAACAAACACCCAGTTATCCCGATATCCCAGGGAATGGATGGTGGAGCTGCCCAGGTCCGAGATCAGAGTCCGGGCCTCCTCATTTAACCTGACGGGACAAAAACACTCAATGTGGGGTCTGATAAATTAATACTTAAATATAAGTAGGTAAATAAATATTGATTTAGAAAAATTGTTTCATATTTATATAATATATGAAACTGTATATATGATTGTTTATTATATAAATAAGTGATTTATATAATTAATATCGGTAAGTAAACTAATTGATATAAGCTAATAATTAATTAGTATCAGCAAGTAAATAAATTAAAATGAATATCAATTAATAAATAAGTAAAGAGGAATACAGAAAAAAATGATTGACTGAATAAAAATAATTATATAATAAATAAAAACTAAAAATAAATCAATAAATAAAAAAATAAAAAATAGCAAAATATTTGCAGGTAAATAAAATGATTAAAATAAATGGGTAAAACAATTAATAAATAAGTAGAAGTGAACAAATAAATAAAAGTTAATAAATTAACAATCAATTTTAGAAACTATAAGTAAACAAATTCAACATTATTACCCATTTATTTATAATAAATGAATTATATATTATAAATAAATATAAGGTATCTTCTCACATGTCTGAAATAAACCAAATTTCTTTATGTATCTGATAAATAATCTATACCAGTAAAAGTCTTTAGTTATGACATTTCTGATGGGATTTGTGGATAAATTTATGAAGAAAGTCTGATTACAGCTTGACTGTATTTCTGTGATCAAATCTTAAATTATATAAAATTAATGTCAAACTTTCATCTTAATGAAGTTAATAAAACAAATTGGGATGAAATTATTTCTGGTATTTTTTCAGACTTTAGAAACTTTATCTTATTTCCTCAGAGCAGATTTAAGCTTTTCTCCGTAAATATGAAGCGTCTTTAGGGAGAACTGACTTCGAGGATCCCTCGTCGTAGACGGCCATCAGAACCACAGAACCCGTCTCGATGTTCTTCAGGAACTCGATGAGCGGCTCCACACCTGCAACACAAACATCAGCATCAGGATCCGTTTGGATCCGACAGAATCTGGTCTCCTGATGGCGACTTACTGCCGCTGTACATGTTGAAGTGATCCGTCTTCAGGACGTCTCCGGATTTACCTGCCGGACACAAACCAGGTGAGATCAGCCTGGAGCTCAAGGCGGGTTCTAAGACCACTTATTATTAAAAAATACTAAAAATCATTTTATTTAACTTCTAATCTGTATGAAAACTGTAACAGAATATAGAGAAATAAAAAGATATGGAGTAACTTTATTTTTTTATTTATATCTTTTTATTTTTTTTACTTTGCTGATCACCTATTTTAAAATTGGAGTTCAAATGATGACGAAAATGTTGAATTCATAAGACAAAATCTAAATAATTAGAAAAGACAAAATTATAGGGAAAAAGATGAGGAAAAAAGAAAAGAAAATAATTTTAAAAAAACATTAAAAGTAAAAAATGTTCAACTTTTGAAACTCAGAAATTTCCTAATTTTTCCTAAATTATTTATCAGATTAAATCTTAAAATTTTTCAAACAAATTTTCAGCATTTGAAACTCAGAAATTTACAATAATCTTTTAGAAGATTTCTGAAATTAATCTAAAATTTTATATGATTTTTTTCTAGTAATTTGTTTTTACTTTTCAAGCTCAGAAATTTTCCTTTTTTATTTAGAAAATTCCAGATTTTTTTGGTGGAACTGTACTCCTATTTATTGAGTTTCTTTGTACAATGACTCTAACATGCAGGTTATAAAAACAGCTGCTTTTATGATAAAAAACAAAAACATTTTATAAGTAAATAAAAATGCATATTACAGGTTAAGTTAAATAAATGAAAAATTTGTTAAAATTTGTTATAAATCCGGATTTAAATTAAAAAGCAAAAACCGGGTTTAATCCCCGTCACTCACCGTTGACCACCACGATGTTGATTCCATCACCAGCGTTGTTCAGAACGGTTCCTAAAACCCTGAAGCAACAAAACACTGAGAGTCAACAAACACCATCTGTACAACAACATGACTGAAATAAAGCAAAAGGTCCAGAGACACAAAACAACAAAAAAGACCAAACAAACTGAATTAGACGTCCATAAAGAGACAAACAGAGCAGACAGAATGAAGGTCGGAGATCCTACAGCTTGTTGTTGATGCAGATCTTTGGAGGAACAACGTTTGCAGCTCCGCTCTGGATGAAGAAACCGATGTTATTCCCTGTACAGACCTTCTTCCTGTGACATGGCCCTTCTGCAGAAAATACACAAATCAGATCCCAACAAACCCACAAGATCCGGTCCGTTCTGACCGGGTTCAGACTCACCTGCGTTGGAGTCCAAACTGGAGCTCTGACCGGAGATCAGCGCATTTTTAGTTATATCTGCAAGAGAAGAAACCCTTCAGTAAAAATAAAATAAAACACTTTCGAACCAGGTCAGATTTTAATCAGTTTTTTGTTTGCTTTCTTTTCTAATAAAGAAATTAAAAATCACAAAAAATATTTTCAAAAAATGCCTTTTTTTTCCAGTCGTCCCTTCAGTGAGCTGGACGACGGAGTACTAAGGCCAAACTACGATCATTTTTGTTTTATTACGAGAGAGTAGTCATAATATTAGCAGAAAAAAGAAGCAATTTACCAGAAAAAAACATAAAAAGTTATTTTAATGAGAGAAAGCTTAAGTTCTAAGGATCTGATGTGAGCACAATGTTAATCACTTCAAACTCTTTATATTGATGATATTGATAATAATTTGTTGCTGATGTGGTAAAAGACTAAGTATTTTTATCAAGTATTATGTGCAAAACTTAAACCAAAGTATAACTAGACAAGATGCTCAACACTCATTTTATTTGTATTTTTCATGTTGGAGTTCTCATAAAATTTCTACTTTATTTTCCTAATATTATGACTGTATTCTGATAATATTATGACTTTATTCTGATAATATTATGACTTTATTCTTGTAATTAGAAAAAAATCATTTTGATTCCTAGTATTCCTTGTAGAGTTGATCTGAATTAAAAGCCAAATAAATCGAAGATAATAAAAAACACACTTGACAAACAAGATGGCGGATCTGGGTGCAGTGACATCACAAGAAACCAGATTAGTGAAAAAAAAAAATCCAGATTTTCCAGAAATATAAATTTCAAACAAAAAATTTGATTAATTGATGAAATCAGTTTATCATCCAGGAAACCTGAAATTAATCTCTTTTTATGGAGAAAACAAAAACATCTGCAAGACTTTTATTGACATCATCATGATCATCATCATGATCACCATCATCACTGTGACACAGAAACAGTCTCTACCAGCAGAACCTGGAGGTTCTGACCTTTGATCGGGTCTTTGAGCTTCAGGAAGAGGACGACGATGAACAGCAGGAGGATGAAGATCGTCAGCGCCTGGAGAAACCCTGAAAGACAAAATAAATCAACAAAATAATCAGTTTTAGAGAAACAACAGGAGAATAAAGATGAAGATTTTCTGATCAGGTTCTGAACCGGTCAGATTATTTCTGCAGCAGGAAATAATCTGCTGCAGAAATTATTTTCTGCAGCAGATTGTTCACTGTTTACAGTGAACAGAGATGTTCACTGTAAACAAACTAAATCTTACCAAGTATTTTTGTCTAGTTTCTGGAGCAGGTATCTTAGTACACTTGCAATAAGACAAAAATTAACACAGAATAACTTTATGGCAAGATACAGAGGATTGTATTAAGTCAATAATACTTTAATACTGATGAAAAATATTATTTAACTTATAAAAAGACATTTTCCCATAAGCAAAACAATCTTTTTCAACAATAATAAGGAATTATTTACTTAAAACAAGCTCCTATATCTTGTGGAAAAGTTACTTATAAGTTAGTTTTGTCTTATTTCAAGTATATTAAGATGTTTGCTCTAGAATAGAGAAAAAGTCTTGGTAAGATTTTTGTGTTTTTCCAGTTTTGTCAAACTAATAAAATCAGGGAGGTTTGAAACTTACATTTGATTATGTTGCATTGATTCCCAATGTTGGTTTTCCCTGAAATATAAGAAGAGACGTTGTGAGTGTTGAGTTGTTCAGGTCAGACAGGTGAGAGGACGAATCATCGTGTGCGGCAGGTAAATCCTCAGAGTGTTTTCAAGATTATACCAAAGATTAAAGGATTTAAAACAAACTCAGAAAAACAGACTAGATTAGAGTTAAAAAAAACATCAATAATCTGTGAACAAATCCGCTTCAGACTAAGATTACTGTTCAAACATTTTAACAAGTCGACAATTTAAACAGATTTTTCCAATCAGATATAAAATAGTGACTTTCTGCAAATAACTAATAATAAGGAGCGTCTTGAAGAGACGGTAAGGATCGAACGCAGAGGATGGCTGCAGGAGTTTATTCAGAGGTTCTGAAAGGACAGTTATCTTTATGGTTTGTTTTATGTTCAGAGATAAATAAAACTAATAAAATAAATAGAGTAAGATAAGCAGGGAGCGCTGAGCATTTCCTGAACAGACATGAGGAGAAATGAAGTGAAACTTGCTGCAGTTTGCCAGCTGGTTCCGTTTGGGATTCCCTGGTTTTTCTTTTCCACCAGGATCCACATGAATCCAAATGAGGAAATAAAATTGTGGATCATACAGTTCTTAATAGAAAGAATGATGGTGTAATTTTATGACAGTGCAAAGAATGATTCATCATAAAATCAAAATGATACAATTCTGAGCTTTCATGAGGCTGTCATGTCTTCAATCAGAGGCTTCTTCAGATTCTCTGTAATACAGACTGCTGCAGGAGATCGTTTTTGCACAATCATGAATAACTCTTTGAAGAATCTTAAATTAATGAGTTACAACAACTTTGATCCTTTTTCTGACAAATTTGTGTTCTTCTTGCACAGAACAGTGAAAAGTTTTATCTTCACTTTTTCTTTGTCAGAAGTGAAACATTAGAAACTGGTTCCTTCTTGATGCTTTGAGGAAAATGTCATCAGGATTCACAAGATGTCAACATCTTTCCATCTCCGATGCAACAAAAACTCTTTGCTGATCAGCATCCAGATGGTTCAGAAACAAAGCAGCAAAAACACTGAAATATTTTATGTACTTCAACAGAAGCAGCAGAAACACAGTAAACCCTGGGAGACAAGAAGCTGGGCTTTCCGGTTGGTTTAGTCTTTAGTTTTACTGGCATGTCTTCTCAACCTGACTCACCTTATTCACTCCTTTTTCTCTTAAAGTTTGATCAAGCTAAAGATCTGGACTTTAGTCCCTGAGATTGTAGGAAGATATGATTAGAAATATTTTCAGTGAAACTTTGGTTCATGATTCATTTTAAAACATCGGAAATTAAAATCTTTAGCAGGTGAAATGAGTCAAATCCAGACCATCGGAAGGAAATACTTGAAATATTAACAATTAGCAAACAGGTGAGGCAGGATTGTACCAGAAACACAAGCTACACCTGAACAGGTAAACTAGCTGTATTATTAAGATCTGAACAGGTAAACTAGCTGCATCATGAACACCTGAACAGGTAATTCTGCTCTAATACTATCAACAAACTCCTGCACAGAATACTTTGGTGTATTGTTAACACCTGTAAAGGTAATTATATTCTAATATCAACACCTGTAGGGTTATGTTTACTATGTTAATAATAACTAACACCTGTACAGGATATTTACAATTAACGCCTATAAAAGTATTTCTGCTCTATTATTAACACCTGTACAGGTACTTTTGCTTTATTGCTAATATTAAATCTGTACAGGTAACTTACTCTATGATTAACACCTGTTCAGGTGAGCCAGCTGACCTTCAAACAGAGCAGAGAAATAAATCGAAATCATGAAGAAATGAGCTCAAACTGACCGACTTTGAAGATGAACATGTTTCTTACGTCCGGCTGCCATTCACTGTGAACGGCCTCAGGTGGAATCCAGGAGGAACAGGTTGAACTTGCTTCGTCCCCCGCTGCCTAGCAACAGCCAATCAGCAGCTGCACAGTCACAGTCTGGCTGCAGAGGCCAGAGAAGTTTCCTGTATAGATAATTACATTTATATTACACTCACAAACATTATTCCTAACTCAGGAGTTAGGAATAATTTATATATTAACTTACAGGAGTTTATTTTTACTTTGAATTTCATAATTAATAATCTGTCAGAATTTAACACTTTAATAGTGTAAAAATCAACCCTTTTGATTATACTTGTTTATTAGTCATGATTATTTTGTGTTACTTGTTTCAAAATCTATGTAAATTATCTTTGTTGTTATTAATTAAACAGTGTGCAGGTTTAAACCCCACAGAGGATCCGAAGTTCGAGGAAACCACACAGTTGTTCAGTTTCAGGTTCATGGCCTCTGTAAAGTGTAAGACGTTGTTCGTCTGGGTCTACAGCTGATTGTTCCCTGAACACACCACCCTGCCCCATGGTGTGTTCAGGGAGTGTCGCAGCATCTAAGTTTCAGTTTCCAGAGCGGTTTCCCTGAAACTGTTCCCTGAAGCTTCAGTTCATCCACGATCATGGCAGATACTCAATTTCAGCTAAATCAAATTATTGATCAGTAATAATTCTGACGCAGTTGACTTAAACATCCTGATAAACAGACTATTTCCTGATAAAAAGAGGTTTGTTTCTGTAAGCACCGATAATCATTTAAATACGGTGTTCCACAAGGCTCAGTTTTAGATTCTTCTCTTTTTTGATTCCTACATTCAGCCTTTGGAAAACACCTTCAGAAGAAACAGGCTTTACTTTGTGAATACTGTACACTGATGACAGATTTAAATCAGTTTCTGGCGCTCAGCTGCTGATTGATGAACTTTAACACTGACTTTCACTATAGGAATGTTACCGCTGTGAGTTGAAAGAAAATTAATCTTTAATCTTTTCTCTCAGGGGCTACTTCAATAAATCCAATTTATTAGTTTATAAATGGGATTATACACTAATCAGGATTTTTTGTGAATTTTATTAACTACTTTTGTTTAAAAATATTTTACTTTATTACAGAACTTACTTAAGCATGTTAAATACATTTTAGATCTCATCTATTTTTAAGATCCTAATAGATTTTAGAATGTAATCTTGCTCTTTTTTATCCATTCTTAAATGCAAAATGTATGTAATTTATATAATTTTGGCTTATTTACTGATCTCACTAGGTCTTTTTCACCAATTGGCCTTTAGTCTTTATACTCCACAATTAATCTTTTACTAAATTAGTTGATGATTATCTCAATAACTGATTCATCACTACTATTTGTTTCAAACCTGCTCAGTATGCAGGGCCAGATTTAGAAGGATGTGGGGCCCTGGGCTCCAGTTTTGAGGCCCGACGAACACAAAATTCTTGACTTTGCACAAACTACATTAGATAGATAGTTAGAAGGCTTATTGCATTGTTTAAATGTAAAATTCTGCTCGATTTTATTCAATAACCTGATCAAATTCATAAGAAACCAAAGAAGAGAAAGTGATTAAGATTTGATCATATTATCAAATCGATAAAGACTCAAGAGTTTTAATCCTCCACAGAAACTTGACACATGAACAGACAGATGTCAGGACAGAAAATTAAAAGGCAGTTTTTACAACATGGTATAAAACATTCAACATGTTATTAAAATCTTGGTTGTAGCAGCAGGTGGCGCTGCTTCTGTGAAAGCACTTCAGGACGGAAACTGCTGCTTCTCTCTTCTTCTTCTTCTTCAACTCGGGTCATAAATTACAGAGCAGAACGTCGGAGATTATAAAAATAAAACAAACTTATTTCTTTTAACCAGTGATGGACTCACAGTCGCTGCAGATGTGACTCGATGAAGATTCAGTTCCAGAGTTCACCCAAAGAGGCCACCATTTGACCTGATTACGCAGTTTCTTACCAGGAGGAAAGCTGTCTTAAATGAAAAAATGTCATAAAAACACTAAAAATACAAAATCTTAAAGTATTTTTGTCTAGTTTCTAGTGCAAATATTGTAATAGACTTTAAATAAAACAAAACTAACTTACAAGTAACTTCAGAGAGTTATAGGAGCTTCTTTTAAGTTGATAAATCCTTAATATTGATAAAGTGAACCTTTTCCTATAAAACATGGAGGAACAATCTTGTTATAAAGTGGAATAATCTGCCAGTGGAACTAGAACTTTTTAAAATCAATATTAAATAATTATTGACCTAAAACAAGCTATTATATCAGGGATATTTAAAGAGTGTGCCCTGGAATAATTTTGTGTGGTTCCCTCACTCAACATTTTTCAACATCTGAAATGCAGAAATTTCCATGTTTTTTTTTCTATAAAAAAATTCTGAGATTAATTTAGTTTAGTTTTTTGGTGAAACTAAACAAAGATGACCTTTCAGTCATCTTTGTCTTATTGGAAGTAAACTAAGATATTTGCACTAGAAACTAGACCAAACGTACTTGGTAAGATTTTGTGTTTTGAGTCGGTTTGACTCAGAGATGATGAGCAGTAAGAAGGAGACGATAACCCCCTGATAAACCCGGTGGACCTGCAGAACCAGGATTTGAACCTGAGCCAGGACCAGCCTTTATTCCCCCAGCAGCATCAGTCTGGATCCACAGCAGGATGACGCTCTGCGTCTCCACATCGTCCCGCCTACATCAGGCTGTTCAGGTGTCCCACGGGGTTCATCATCAGGGCCCGCTGGTTCAGCGCCTCCCTGTCCCGGACCAGCGCCGCCCTCTCCTGCTCCACCAAGGCGCGGTCCTGCTCCACGGCCGCCCGCTCCCGGTCCAACCACAGCCGCTCCGCCTGCACCGCCGCCCGCTCCCGTTCCACCGTCTCCCGTTCCTGCTCCAACGCCGCTCGCTCCCGCTCCACCGCCTCCCACTCCCGCTCCAGTCCTCCCAGCGTCCCGCCACACGGCTCCTGGAAGTCCGTGGAGGAGGTCGGCTGCTGCGCAGAAGGGGGGCGGAGCCTGTGTCTGGGGGCGGGGTCTGGGTGCTGGTCGTCATCCTGAGTTAGAGGCGTGAGGAGGGGGGCGCTACTGGCCAGACGGCCCTCCATGGCGTCGTTCATCAGGTGGAACCACGGCCAGGAGGAGGCGCTGTCAGCTGCACTCTCCATCCCAACGGGAGGATACTTCAGGTCCTGAACAGAAGGTGGGACACGGTTTCTGCAGCTTTCACCAAATTTAGTTCAAGACCATTATGAATTAAATTTAAAGTATTATGTGGCACATAGTCCCATTTTATAGAATAATTAAGTAACTATGTTACCTTGAGATGTTATAAAAACACTATATCAGATAGGACTGCGGATCTTAACGTTTTAAAATTCTGCCTCCGTTTATTTAAGAACTCCTGCTGTTTCTGAAACTCCTCCTTCAGGAAGTCATCACAACACGGCTCCTATATTAACCCTGTAACAACGTTTCTACCAGCGTTTCACTGAGAAGTAGCTCCTATAATGAGCTCAGCAGATGCTCAGTTCTATCAGGTGTTTGCTAATTGCTGCTGGCTAGTCTGAAGGAGCTCAGTGAGGGAGTTGCAAGGACCTTGGACACTTGTAAACTGCAGCTCTGAGGAGGAGCTGTGTCTCGTAGGCGGGGCTAGGTCCACTCAGGTGTTTTGCACAGCTGAATGGTTGCCATGGAGATTTAAGCATTTCTTAAACATGCATGAAAGCTTCAAAGCAACACTCCAGGTTTGTTTTGATGAGGGAATTACATTATAACATGATTTAAAGCTCAAAAAAAGTTGATTTTACAGAATACTGCTTTCTTAGGGACCTGCATCACAACAGAAATAGGGTTGAAACGATTAATTGAGTAAATCATGATTATTGAATTAATGAGCAACTAATTTAGTAATCGAATAGTCAAAAATTGGAGAATACAAACTCTACAAATGGCCATTTGCTGAAGCAAAACACTAAATAAGCATATGTACAAACATATATACATTTTGTATTTAAGATTAAAAACAAACTTCTTAGTTTGTAAATATGTTCTACTCTTCAGGTTAATAAAACACAAGACAATGTTGACTGGGAATCTTGTCAAAGCCAGTATGTGGATATGTTGGTGTTTTTTTAAGTTGAGTTTCTATAAATAATCACTTTTAGTGATAAAAAAAAGTAATTTTTGGTGGATTAAATGCCAAAATACATAAAAATCTATTCATTTTCAGAGATATCCAGCTACGTGTGAACTAAGCCTCACCATTCCCTGTGAGCTTGGAGCAGGATTCATGGAAGCATTGATAGGATGGTGGGAATGTCTCACCTTGTACCTCCTCTTCAGATTGTCCCACTTCTTTGCCATCTGGTAGGTGGAGACTTTACCCTGCAGGCCGAGCTCCTTCAAGATGGCTCTGAGGAAGCAAGTCATAACGTCATTATCAACTAGGGATGCAAGATATCCTTTAATGAGTTAATCTAAAGTTGGCTGATCTTCCTGAATAAACAGAAAAAAATTGTGGTTTTCTCACATTATTAAACAGACATATTTAAAAATATATAACAAAAACAAGAACCTTTTAGGTGACGAATAAAAATATAAAAGATTTAAAAAATTAAACGTATGAAAAACTTAAATACCCATGAAAAGAGAGATACTTGTACAGAAATACTGCTTTGAAGGAATGTCAAAACTTCACTCCATGAAGTACATCAACTCAGACAGACATCAAGATCAACCGTGCTTATGTTTTTCATATTGTTCTTTTTTTCTGCGTTATACCCACAGCTTTTCTATCATCGCGCAAAGTGCATTTTGCATCCCAAACCGGACACTGTTTGGATCGTTTCTCTTTCCCCATTCTGGAAACCTCCGCCATCTTTGCTTTTGTATCAACGACTCCGGTTATTAATGATGACCAACTGCGCCCCCTGCTGGATGGCGACGAAACTGTAACACTAAAAGTTCTAAGCGGACGTTTTTAGCTAACCGATTGGAACTAGTTTTAATCCAACGAACCACTAATCGTTAATTTTTTGCAAAATAAAGCATCTCCGCCTCACCTCCAGGCAGCTTTGGCAGCGTTCCTCCTGCCAGTGAAGAGCACCTCGTTGGAAGCTCGGAGTTTGATCATCCTCCTGGTGTCCTGGTCGCTCACTGGGAAGCAGACACAGCAGAGAGCCGCTGCAGTCACGTGTTTATCTGCAAGATCCCTGACCTCTGGTAAGTTTGGGTTCGTTTTCCCTCTGAATCACTACCGTTGCCAAAGGTCCCGATTAGCCCGGTTGTTGACTTTAGCCTGTAATTTGTATTTACGAACACTAGGTGGCACTCCTCTCCTTACTTACTTGCATCTAGATAAAAATATCATGTCGACGAAGAAAGCGTGGCGCAACTGTGCTTCGTCTGCAATCCGGTCAAAAGTCACACCTACTTCGAAAAATTTATTTTATAGACTTATATGGAGAAATGTACAGAGAACGAGAGACTCTGTAACTATAAAAAAAAAAGTAACGGGAACACAAGAAAACTCTGAGTGATTATAGCTTTTTATAGACAGGAGTTTCCAACTGGACATGGAGATGAGAAGGATTTATAAAACTTAATATGCTTTTGAATAAAAATGCAATTTGCTATTGGATTAGTTTTAAAGAGATTATTTACACTCTTTTTGAGGTTGCAATCTTGCTTTAAAGAAATATGTAAGTAATAAGAGATAAATAAAAATATTATGTTAATTAAATTCCTCTTTTTAATCTGTCATGTTACATGGAAATTGCCAGTAACTACTTACATTCACTCACATTCAGAGCAGAATCACATTAAATCTTGTTTAGGTGGATGCATCTCAAATGGTGGTGAAATAAAAAATATTGTGCATTGACATCACAATAACACATTATCATGTTAAGCCTGCCGTTGTGGTGGATCTGTCCCGTATTTTGGAGGTTCTGAAGCGTCGACCCATATTTGCCTTCTTCCCGAACAAACAGATGAGACGGATTCAGGATGAGTTCAGATCAAATAAGCAGCTTGTGTCCACATCATTACAGCAGAGGAAACATTTCCTGCAGCTCCATCGAAGGGGTTTTGCATATAAACTGATCTGATCTCAGCCAGTTTTAGAGTTAATAAGAAATTTAAAACAAACCGGACCAAGATAAACCGGAACATTGGTCAGTTTATGAAATAATTATTAAATCTTTACTTCCTGCTAAACTAGTCCAACATGAATATGATTTTAAGATAAATATTAATTGTTGATTTTGACTAAGAATATCTTGGTAGTTCAGATTAGTAGTAATAAATTAAACATTTGCGCCACCTGTTGATCCAATGTGGTACTGTGCAATTTACTTATAAAATTATTTCATTCTTAACAAAAGAATATTTTTTAAATTAGCAGAAATTATTACATTTTTGTAAAATACATGTTCTCTAGGTTACCTTAATAGGAGCTATGCAAAGCTGTGTAATGTACATACAAAATAAAGTAATTGATTAATAGAATGATCAATTAAAACAAGCTCAATTTTCATTCATGATTTATTGTTTTTCTCCTGTCTCGCAAACTGTAGGACAAATGTCTTCAATCTGATGTTTTGGTCTCAACAAGTCTTTTTATTTTGAAAGACAAATTTGTTTACAGCAACTTCATAATTCATTTATTTTGTTGTTTCTGTTGTTTGGTTGTTATATAATGGAAAATTAAAATGTCTTCCAGTTCCAGTGTTAAATATTCAATAAAATTCTACGTTTAATGATCTCCGAGAATGTGTTCTTGCATTATTATTCCGTTTTCATTACATTCATTTAAAAAGGCTTCAAAACAACAATATTATTATATTTATCACAACAACTTCTGGGACAATTTATTGTCCAACAAGATGTGCCATCATGACAGGCTTATTGATTAATACTAAAGACACGAAGATGAAGAAAATCATACAGTGTGAACTCTGTGTTGGTGTTGATTTTTTAGTTTGTCCAGGAAAGTACTTGTACGTACTTTTGTAGGAGAGCTCTGACGGCGTGGCGCACTCCTCTCCGCTGGCGTCGATGTAGGTGACGGCGGCGTCGGCCTCGCCGTGGTCTCCGCCCGCCATGCCGTCCAGCTCCGACATGCCGCTCCGCTCCCCCATCAGACAGTCGGGGGGCGGGGACGACCCGAACACGGCGTCCTCCTCGCTGGTCCACACTGGCGTCACTCTGGGGGCTTTATCGGCCAGCCGGCCCTCCAGAGCGTCACTCATCAGCTGGAACCAGGGCCAGGAGGCCGGGTTGGTCTGGGCCTCCATACCGCGAGGAGGAAACTTCAGGTCCTTCACAGGCAGGACACACGATTCAGAACCAGCAGTACTAAAGATTTATTCTGATAAATTTACATAGTTTATAATTTAATGACCTTCGAAACAGTTTCCAGAGAATCTGGGAGTAATTATAAGAAACACACTGTATAAATACAAAATATTAAAGTAATTCTGGTCTAGTTTATTTTACTTGAAATAAGACAAAACTAACTTACAAGTAACTTCTCAGCAACATATAAGAGCTTGTTTGGGTCAATAATTCCTTAATATTGGTGAAAAAGTACTAGATTATTTCACTAATAACATGGGAAAATGTTTTCTTATTAATGAAATATGTTGCCAGTGAAACTAGAACTTTTAAATTTTTAGGAATTATTTACTTAAAACAAGTTCCCATATCTTTCTGAAAAGTTACTTGTAAGTTAGTTTTGTCATATTTCAAGTATACTAAGATATTTGTTGTATATACTAGACAATAATTAATTAAGATTTTATGTTTTTGCAGTGCAGATACATCGGTCATAATAGGGCCGGGCATTATGGCTTAAAAATAACATTTCATATTTTTTCATACCAGATCCAATTTGAATCAATTCTTTCTCACTTTCTTTTCAAAAAAGAAATTGCAAATGACAGAAATAATTTTACCAATTGTCCCAATTACTGTACTAAATATATTGTTTTTCAAAATATGATCTTTTTTGAGTCTCTATGCGTCAGTTAATGATTAATCAATAACTAAATTATTTAATCGATTTGCCATAATCATTTCAGCCTTACGTATCTGTGCTATTTAGTTTTTCCTTGACACTTTTAATCATGTTGTAATTGTTCATTTCTGTGTCAGATAAATAAACTGATTAACTTTATGAAGTTTGTTGTGATTTATAAAAAAATATATATTTTTCACAGTAAAACAGTTGACAGCTTAGAACAAACCTTGAATTTAGTCTTCAGGTTGTCCCATTTCTTGGCCACCTGGTCTGGAGTTATCCTCCCAGTCAGACCCATCTCCTTCACAATCCCCCTGAATCAGAACCAGAACCTTTTTAAACAGGAATCTTAGCTGGAATCATGAATATTAAAGGTGTTTCAACTGTGATTGTGATGGAGACCAGGGCTCAATCACTAATAAAATAGGATTATTGATATTATGTTTATTTGATTTACTGACAAAATGGT
Organism: Brachyrhaphis roseni; assembly: GCA_903066815.1. Classification (NCBI taxonomy): domain Eukaryota; kingdom Metazoa; phylum Chordata; class Actinopteri; order Cyprinodontiformes; family Poeciliidae; genus Brachyrhaphis; species Brachyrhaphis roseni. The sequence goes on from CAEFZY010069106.1 coordinate 42,975, forward strand.
TCTTTATTTTAGTTGTATTGACATTTTCTTCCACATTCTCTCTGTACGGGAAGGATGGTCAACTAAATGTCACAATTAAATCAATTAAACACAACATAATAAAATAATCCTGTTATATTAGTGATGGGACCCCTGGTCTCCGTCAGTGACGTTAATGTAAGTGTTGACATTCCTGACCTCCAGGCGGGTTTCGCCGTGTTCCTCCTGCCAGTGAACAGAGCCTCGTTAGCAGCTCGCAGCTCAATCAGTCGCCTCGTGTCTTCTTCTGTTACTGTGGACATTTCCGGTTTCACCGGCACATTAATCTGAGTGAACTCATCCACAGAGAGATACAACCCAACAACAATCCCCTCCTGTTTCCGGTCTCTTACGTTTGTAGGTGAACTCTGTGATCCGGTGCAGATCTCCCAGAGCCGATGATCCGATCTTCTCTTCGGTATCGACCAACAGATCCATCTCAGACTCCGTCAGGAACTCGGCCATCCCGCCCCGGCTTCGCCGCGCTCGTTTCTTTGGCGTCGGCAAGAGAGTCTCGCACTCCTCGTCTCCGTCCTCCACGATGGGAGCGAGGATGGGCGCGGCGTTGGCCATTCGGCCCTCCATGGCGTCGTTCATCCGGTAGAACCAGGGCCAGGAGCTTGGGTTGGCCTCCACACCGCGGGACGGAAACTTCAGCTCCTGGAGGAGACGCAAACAGATCCTCATCACCATCGTTTAAGGGAGTTTTCACACTTGATAGTCCGGTAGATTCCGTTGGATTGGGGACCAAAATAATAACATTTGTTACATTTTCAGCTGCTGCAGTTCACTTTCACATTTCACTGAGTCAAATGAACCAAATCTTTTGAAAAAACTGTTCCTCTCCTTGCCTGAGGGGGCGCTGCACCAACAACTACTGGAGGAAACAACACGAAAACCTCAATATTAGCAACCAGTATTTATTTCCATCTTGTTGCCGTTTGCTTCTGTGTGGGAAGTGAAGGAGGCTGTCACATATTTACTGTCATATGACAATAAATATCTGTTACAGACTCTAACAGCAATGTTAATATCAGCTCAAATTTCCATATTGGTGGACTCCTAGTTTTTATTTTTGAAACATGTTCTTTGCTTGCAGTAATATTGGAGCAGATTTCGCTTCCTACAGCGTTGCTGCAGGACGCTCTGGGGGTTCAGGCGGATTATGTACCTTATACCTCCTCTTCAGGTTGTCCCACTTCTTGGCCAGCTGCTCTGTGGTCAGCCGCCCCTGCAGGCCGAGCTCGAACAGGATGGCCCTGAAGAAAACAAAGACAACGTTTTCATTTCTAACTTAGGCTGCCAAAGTTATAATTTGAAGTGAGGGAATCTCACCTCCAGGCTGGCTTGGCCGAGTGTTTTCTACCCGTGAACAGCGCTTCGTTTGCAGCCCGAAGTTTGATCATCCTCTCGGTTTCTGTCTCGGTCACTGTTGGGCAGAAAAATCGGGTTAGAAACAGAAGCACAAGGTGAAAATAATAAAATCACTAGCTGGGTTTCCATTACAAATGTGCACAAAACTATGATGATATGCTAATGTCTACAAAACACAATTCTATTTCCAGTTAGTAAGAAACTCAGTAAGTAACTAAAATCACACATGAATAAGTTTGTTCATGTGATAAGTCATTTAAAAAGACATGCTGCACTATCATCCTCCAACCAGTTCCTGTCGTCTCCGTCTTTTCCACATCCGGTTGTTTATCACATGACTGATACAAAGTGTTTCTATTGGAATTTTGTTAAATTTACAAAATTTTAATGCAGCCAAAAAACCATCTCATCCTGGTGCAAAAACTTTTTGTCAAACTGGCGTGTGTCTGTTAAGTAATTTTATTTTTGTAATTCCAATTTTCACAATTTTATGCTGAATGGAAGTCCAGCTAAAAAGTCAAGTTCATTTCTGTTACTGTTAGATTTTCATCCCTGAAAGATGTTTGTAACAAAATCAAGCAAAAGAAATATTTTTCCAAATCAGTTTCTTTCAATGTAAAACTTTAACAAAAACTGCATGTTTGTGTGTATGTCTGAATTTTGGCTAAAACAAACGTTTTTCATTCAGTGAAGTTACTCACAGTGAGTGGAGAATCCATCCAGAAATTTTACTCAAGTAAGAATAGCAATACTACATAGTAAAATAACGTACACTTGAGTTTCTCCTAAATGTAATTTTTTTCCAAATCATGTAAATGTAAATGTTGATATAATGATCACAGGAAAGTTCACCTACTTTTATACGTGCACTCTGTCATCCTCCGCCATCCCATGGGAATGCCTCCAGTGGGCGGGGCCTCGCCGTGGACCGGCTCGTCTTCCTCCATCGGCTCGCCCGTCACCGTCTCGTCCATCTCCGTCTTGATGAGGAACTCCAGGATGTCCGTATTCTCCTGGTTCTGGCAGGGCTGGCAGTCGTGGGGGTGGGCTGTGTTGCCGGGACTGTCTGGACTCAGAACCAGGCTGCTGTTAAACAGGCGGCCCTGCATCGCTTCGTCCATGATGTGGAACCAGGGCCAAGACTCCACCACGACCCCGAGGTGCTCCTGGCCCTGGTAAGGCTGTTTCAGGTCCTGAAAGAGGAACACAGTGACCCCTGCAGGCTCAGACGAGAAACTGCAGTAACTGGTAGAAGCGGTAAAGGGGTTTTCACTCCTGATTAGGACCAAAATTGCAACATTTGCCACATTTTCAGCTGCTGTAATTCTCTTTCAATTGCACTGGGTCAAACAATTCAAACTAATTAAAAAACCTTTTCCCCTCATCGCCTGTGGGGGCGCTGCACCACGAACCACTGAAGGAAACGACACAAAAACGTCTGAAGAAGACACTGAGAGAAACTTCCTTCTTCACGAAATGTAAACAAAAAGAGTGGAGTAGGTTTAGATGATACGGCTGAAAAACGCATCATGACGTAAGCGTTTCGTGTCAGTCAATAATGATAATTATTGATTAGTTTTCTGTTTTAAATTTCTGAAATATTGCCAAACTGATGGCAAGAGCTTTTTTGTTTTATCCACAGTTTTCACTCCACGCCTTTGTTTCTTTTATTTTTCAGTAGTTTTGAGGCACAGTGGTGAAACCTGAAACTGCTGCTGCACAAGTTACTCAACAGGCTGTTGCTAGGTAACAAAAGAGTGAGAGAGTTGCTAGGTAACCAAAGAGTGAGAGAGTTGCTAGGTAACCAAAGAGTGAGTGAGTCAATTGATTCCACAAATCTATCTTAGCTAGCCATGAAAGGTTGAGCGGCTAAAGTCTTTCCTCTGCCTTCATTACCCAGAATGCTGTGCGATTCTGCGTTCGGGGAAATTATTGAATATTCTATTGGACATATAATCTATTGATATGTCAAATTGTTATTGAGTTATTGTCCAGACCTAGAGTAGCATCAGATTTTAACAGCGCTCTCGCTTTTGTTTTGGTCATATTTACCCAGAATCACTGTTCCCTCTAAGCTGCGCGCCTGCGCAATTGCGCACTGCTCGCACAGTCTCTGCGCACCATAAAATCAATGCA
>CAEFZY010069110.1:0-14660 GCA_903066815.1 Brachyrhaphis roseni
TATATATATATATATATATATTTATATATACACTTTCACACTAGTCGGTTATTTTTTGTTAACTATATACTTTACAATATTATCAAATATTTCTATTTGATATTAGAAATATTTTTCTATTATCTTTTTTCTATTTTTATTTATATTTTATATCTTACAAAATAAATAAAGCTTTATACCCTTTATTTTGTGTGTGTGTGTGTGTGTGTATATATATATATATATATATATATATATCAAACTGCTATATATAATATTTTGTGTTATTTCAAAAATAACACAAAGTACACATATCACATATGTGATATGTGTGATACACATATGTTTCATATGTTTCATATGTGTATCACATGTGAAACATATGAAACATAATGCATGTGTGATATACATGGGATGCACCTGTGTATCACATGTGATTTTTACCATGAAACGTTCCAAAATCACACGTATACATGTGCTTTCACATGTAATTCACAACTTTCACACATCATTCACATGTAAAGAGTTGTGTGAACCACATGTGAAAGTCACATGTGATTTTCATGGGATTTTTTTGTAAGGATTGCCTATTGCGACAGGCCTAATTTGATTGGCTGATTCGTTCACTTATAACAAAACATTTTCCCCATTCATTAAGGAATACTTTTTCATCAATATTAATGAATTATTTAGTCAAAACAAACTCCTATGTTTTTCTGAAAAGTTACTTTATTTAAGTGTATCAAGGTATTTGTACTAAAGACTAAATCAAAGATTGTGTGTTTTACCACTCAGATGGTGAACAAGAACTTTCAATGCTCCGTTTGTAGTTCTATGCAAATCATTATTAACAGGTCAAAATAACCGATTGTTTGGGATCAATTGGAGTTCAAGCTGTTAACTCTCTGACAAAGCAACTGGCTTTTTATTGAAAAGAAATGTTTGCTTCAACGCCGTTAAAACGAGCCAAACAAAAGGAAAAACCGATTGCAGACCTTGAAGTGTCTCAACCGAAAATGAATTAATGTTCTAAAAAACAATCAGGAAACTTTGACGATTCAGTCGGCATCGCTGGCACACTGAGCCGGTGAATTGGTGTCAAATAAGTCACCAGCAGCTCCTCTGCATCCTGCCCGACTGTATCTGTAATTGCCTTGTGTTTTCCCTGACAAGACAACAAACAGCCGGCATCAGGATTTGTCGAGTAGGAGGCGTAAGCGCGTTATTTGTAGCTGTAATTTTATGCTTATCACTATGACCTCTTTAAGGAGAACAGAGAGCAGGAGGAGGAGTTATTGTACCGTTTCCCGTCATGTAGCTGCGATTTTCAGGCACGTCTCGCCTCATCCCGGCCAAGAATTTGTCACCAAGCAAGCGTGTAATGACATTACTTCTGTGCGCTGAGCGCTTGTAATTGATGTGAAATTATCTTATTAAATGAAGCCACTGGAAACTCTTAGGCTTGAATAACTAATTCTTGGGAGTTCACTGGGTCAAAGGCGGTCAATTCAGACAAATGGAAAAGTCGTTGAACTGGCCGCTCCCAAAGCAGGAGGAAGATTTTTCCTTCCTGCGTTTGGTGTGACCCCATCAGAGGGAGAAAAGCAAACTGTCACATAAAGGCAGAGTGCAGTCTTCCCTAAAGGCCATTTGCATTTATGGTTTAATAATGTAATGACTCTCGGATGATACCAGAAAATTTATTAGCAGGAAGCGCGACAGTGAGCTGGTCAGCAGATTTCTGTTATTAAATGTCTGAAATAGCTCTTATCCTCTGTGATTCAGGACTTTAGCTCACAATGCCGTGCCACTCTTCGCTTCCTTCACCTTTATTACCTTCACAAATTAGATGCAAGTCATTTAACAATTTCCTTTGGTCAGTGTTGAAGTTTTTGTTTCAGACATGTGGTGGATCTGAAAAGCCGGCATTGTGATGAAAATGAAATCATTTCACAATTTATTTCTTACTTAAAACCAGGTGTTTAAACATATGGTATAAAACCCCCCTTCTTTTCATTAAACCTTTCCTATTTCTGGTCAGAAAGGATCACCAAAATTATTAATATTTACTAAAAACAGGATATTTACAATAGGAATTTTGCAAAGAATAATTTTAAGGTTACTGTGTTACTATAAAAGTGCACTTGTAGATCTACTTTAAGAAATTTTAAGTTGAAAGTGTCATTATCTTCCGTAAAATGAGTCCAAAATAAACATAAAAAACAGATAGTCATTTGCAAATCAACTCAGGGAGAAATACTTTGTTTTCTGAGATCAATTAAAGGTAAAATTAAATCACAATCAGCTTTATTCACCAAGTTTGATCCCCCTTCTGCGATCAATGAAAACATTTAAAATATACATATAAAAATGGCAAAATAAAAATATTACAAGTTTGTTTGTTCTTGTAAATGTACAGATATAAAATAAGAAGGTTGAAGTAGTACAAATATTCATGGTATTGATCTGAAGACATTTATTATAATGTAATATGTTCATTTTATTCATCTTGTGAGGGTGTTTTGCTTCAGGAGGGACTGGTGCACTTCACACAATATGAGCAGGAAACAAAATTATTTTAGTAATCGATTATTCTATTGATTAACTGGATAAAAAAATGGTAGCAACTGCAGATTTTTTGTTTAGCCACTTCTGTTTACTTTATCCAATATTAGAAATACATTAAAATATTCAATTAAACAAATAAATGCTTTTTTAATTAAGAAAAAAAGCATTTAGCATTCCTTTTGTGAACATTTGATTATATGTAGCAAAGGATGCATCTGCAACCAAAATAATACTAATAACATCAACATGTGGAAAACTCAGCACTTTCTGCTTAACTGAACATCAATACAGTTTAGGGCTGATTAATTTTTGCATTAACCGATTAATAATTGGATAGAAAATATGTTTAATTGGAGATTTTCTTTTTTTATTTTCATAATATAAACCGCCTGAAGCTAAAACTATGACATTTGAGGAATTTTGTGTATAACAGATTTATATAAAAATTATTTTTTATTTTAAAAAATGTCAGAAGGAATGGTTGTACCAGTTTTCTGATAGAATAAAACCTTTGTTCAATGTTTTAGTTAAAACACCAACAGTTTTCTTTGAGCCCAGCTCAACATGCTGTGTTTACTTTATGGCTTTTACTCCCATATTTATACCAGATTAGATTTACTTTCTGCCTTTTTACTCACAATAATTTTGTTACCAATCTGGCAGACATTTGTCTTACTGGCTTTGACAGAAACGGCTGCACTTTCTTATGCGAAGATAATCGCATTCAACTCACACGAATCGCTCGTTGTAGCAGCTGGGCAGGGAAGCAGGTAGGAGACACGGTTAGCCTCCAGACTCTAAAGCTGTAAATGCATTTTCTGCTCTGATCTACTGCACCTGAATAAACCCCACAGCAGCAAAACGACACGCTTCTGCTCCTCCAGTCATGTCGCAGGTCAACCTCGTCTAAAAGCTTAATTAGATCAAATGCTGTTGCTTTAGAAAATACCAATGTAAACAGGTGAAATGGCTTCGTGACACAAAGCTCCACCAGCAGTCTGTCACTGCTTAGATTCTTACTTATTTACAGCTCCGTTAGCTTTTATTCAACATCATGTTTTAGTCTAGCATCAACAACTGAATGAAACTTTTAATAGCAGAAATAGCAAAATAAATTACCTTTTTGAAAGAGGAAGACATTATACTAAAAGTATAAGGTTTGGGACAGTCAAAAAATATGAATTAAGATCTTAAAATAAGGTAATTTCTTGTACAATGTTAAATTTGTACGCTTAGCGAATTAAAAATAATATTCTTGTTTCATTTTGATGATTTATTTGAAATGTATTTTCCATTATTTTTTGGAAGATATGAGTTGGCCAAAACCATTTCAATAAATATGAAATATATTATAAAATACATATTAATACAAGTTTTGGGCTTTCAGGTTTTCTTTTTTCTTCTACCAATTTGCTAAGCCACAAAAGAAAAACGTTTGCTCAGAGTTTACTGAAAATTTTAAATCAAATACATGTTATTGGAATAATTTGTAAGTGCTTTGAAGGGCATTCACTGCAAAAACATAAAGTCTTACCAAGTATTTGCGTTGAGATTATAGTGCAAATATCTTAGTTCACTTGAAATAAGACAAAACTAACTTACATGTAACTTTACAGCAAGATTTAAGAGATTGTGTTAAGTCAATAATTAATAATTTTAATGAAAAAGTAGTCCCACTTGCAGATTATTATTTATTTCACTTAATTCACTTATAAAAAATGCATTTTCCCAAAGTGAAGTAATTTGCCAATTGATTGCTATTAATTAATATTAATTTTCATCATTAATAGGGGGCGGAGATAAGGAAGACGTTACAGGTTAGCTACTGTGGTAATGCTAATACGGTTTCCTCTGCCTGTATTAATGCTTAATGTATAATTGGTGTTTGAGCTGTTAAAATAGGAAGTTCTTAGGGTTTTTAAAGTGTTCATGACTATTATGAATTCTCATGTTCCTGTGATTCAGTTTTCCCTTTGACCCATTTTCTGACCCTTTATTTATCCCTTCCATCCTCCTTATCTGTCTTTCTTCTGTCTGTCATTCTTCTTTCTCCTCTTTTTAAACCTGTTTTCATCCAATTTTACTTCATTTCAAGGCTGTTTTCCTCCATTCATGGTCCTTTTTCCTATTTCCAATCTTTTTTCTTCCCTCTTATCAGCCATTTCACCAGCCTTGTCTCCTTTTCATCCTCATTATCCTTCAACACATCATGTTCGTGGTTTCTGTTCGTCTTATTCTGTTTTTTAAATCCTAGAACATAAAGTAAACTTATCCAACACAGATACATTTCGACATTGTCAAGTTGAGTCAGTCTAATCTCACATTCAAATTCAGTTTATCAGCAGTAAATCAATTTAGCAAGTCCTTGTCCTTCATCCTTTCTAATATCTGTTTCATCCACTTTCCTGAACTCAAATTTAATTTCTTCCCATGGTGCCATCTGGGCAGATTGAACGAATAAACTCACATCTTCCCTCATAACTTTTAAAAACTGAAATATGAATAAATGCTAGATAAAAAAAAAACAAACTATTAAAAATATCCTTTATTAATAACTTTAAAATGATAGCAGCAAAATTTTTACTGCCCAAACATTTGATATCAATTTGGTTAGATTTGAAGAAGGTTCACCTAGTAACCTCGGGGAAGCCCAGCCCGTTACCTAGCAACCACAGTGGAGTTCTGCCCGTTACCTAGCAACCCAAGCTGAGTTACAGAATGTTTGGTCAGCTTGTTTTACTGCTGTAATCGTGTCTTAAAGAAGCCAAGGGTTAAGAGTATTTTTGCTCTGCGCGTGTGATTGATGTAGAAAATGGAGCAGCTAACTGGCCTTGGTTTTCAGAGCTTTGCTGTGTGGGAACAGGGTGTTTCTGTGTGAAGGTGAGAACGTGTGAAGAGTGGTACGGTGTGAGATATTTCCCAGTTTTTCATGTTGTAAAATTTTACCACTTGCCCACCTTCTGCTGCTGTTTCTTGTCCACTTTTTATCTTTTCCCACCTCAGTGGTTCACATTTCAGCTAATGTAGGTGAGAACCGTTTCATCAGAGCAGTTGGTGCCGACCCATACAGGACCCAGCAGGTGTTCATAGCTTTTATATTTTTCTCTTTTGATTCTATGTATTTTATTGGAATTATATGCAAAATTTTTTCAGCATGTTTATTTCTTTTATAATATATAAATAGCTGGTCGGTCACGTGCTGGTACAAATCAGCACTAGACATCAGTATGGACCCTTCGATGTCAGTGTTTCGATGCGCACAACGCTGGAGGGCAAAAAGACGATTCTTGTACGTGCCATCCATAGCTGCACTGCTGCGGTAGAACAATCCCGTTAACTAGACATGTAGGTATTATTAATTTGGTGCAGTGCGTCCCAGCAAAGGGAAAAATAACGCCGAAAAATTGTTAAAGAACAACTCTTAACCACTTTTTTTCCTGGCTCTCCACGTCAGCTACGTTACACACAGACGCATATCCATAGCAACTGACAACAACACCACTAATGTATCAGGATTCAACATCATAAAACACTAAAACATTTTCCACACATAGAACAGAACATTCAGTCCGTTACAGTATGATGTTTTTAGTTTTGATGTTTATTTTGCGATTATTAATAAGTGATTGCTATGGTAGATTAGCTACCGTTGCTATTACCTATCTAACACAGGGGTCGTTGATTAGCTAATTTAAACTCCTGCTATACTGATGATCCGTCAGAGTTGGTGTGACTTACCTTTTTTTATTTTGTAACTGAATCGAAACACTTAATTCCACATCACGTCTACATTTTAACGGTTGTCAAAGTCAAGGTAGCATAACTGAACTACTTTCCTTTCCCTCGCAGGTTTTGCTGCTAGTTGTGATATTGTGGAAAATTAGTAGCAAGGCACTGTGTCCCTTTTTATTTTATATAGCATGTTTAAGATTTAGTGTGTTATATTGTTAACTTAACAGCTAAAATCAATGGTAGTCATCATCAGTGAGCAGCTTTTTGCCCTCTAGCATTTTTGCTGAAAAATGACCATCGTACCATCAGCGTAATATCCAAGTTTTATCAAATCAGAAATGTCCATTAGCATTGACTTCCATATAGAAAAGAGGGAGGTTCATGTCCGACCCACTTTGACAAAATAGTTCATCCAGCTGCATCAGGGGCCTAATGTTTACCATAATGTACAGGAACGGTTGTTCTGTATTTAGCTCCACCCATCTTTCCATTCACTCTGCTGCTTTTTTCTACTGATTTATTTTACTTTGTGTTGGTCTATCATACAAAATCCCAATGAGACCCATCAAACTGTGCGGTTTAAAATGTTGAGTAGAAAGGGATATTTTGCAAACTGCTGCATATCTTGAATCTCAAACACTTGTTTGTTCTCTGATGTGCTGTTTTTTTTGGAGACACTATCAATAAATCTACGGAGGACACTTGGATATAAAATGCTGCTTGCTGCTTAATGCGAGGCAACAGTCACTCCGTCATGTCAGATAATGCACTTACGGTCGCAGTCCAGACAAAGATAGATCTCAAATTTGTGTCCTAAGCAAGAAAAATGAGTGCGCTCATAATGCTCTGTGCCCCATCAGTCGTAATGCATCCTGTCAGTGTTATATGTTCAACTTTAAATTGGAAGTGAACTATTCGCTTCCAATTATACACAACGCTGTGTGAAATGGGCGGCAGTCACCTCCTGGCTACAGTGTTGAAATCCCCAAAACCAGAGTTTCTCCACCACTGATAAGTCATGTTTCCGCTGTGGGTTTCCCCTGATTCGATGAGTCATTTTAAACTCTAAAGGGGGGACTGGCACTTTCCTGTAACTTTGATTTTTAAATTATAGTAATTCCAACAAAGACTTAAAGGCCAAATTAGACGTTGTACATTCTTGTTTCCAGTGTCTTAGCCCAAATTCCCAGCTAATAATTATAAACTTTTTGAAATGCAGCTGGAACAATCGCCTTCATTTCACCACTGTTACACATTATCATTTTGAAATTATAAAATCAAAGTACTTGTAGTTTTATAGTGAAAGGTTTATGGCTGAAACGATTAATTGTGATGAATCGATTATTGAAATAGTCATCAACTAATTTATTAATCGGTTAATCTGGAGTAAACGAAGTCAAAAAAGGCCATTTGCTGAAAGAATAACATATTCAGAGAAAAAAATTATCCAAAACTGTACAAGAATTTATCACATTTTGAATTCAAGATAAAAAAGACTTTTAAAATGTTCTACCCAGAGCTCCTCAAGTGGTGTAGATTTAGCTTCACCTGGTTTAAAATCATTAAAAAATAAAATAAAAATTTGTTAAGCACTTTTTGCTATCCAACTATTATTATTAAAAAAAATATTGACAGCAGATCGACCCTACTCCGTATTGAGCAGAAACGACTGAGCTTCTCACATGATCACGTGTTTATGGGGCTGGACAGTAAATCAATAACTATGTATCCCGACAGATATGTGATCAATAGATAATACATTTGATAGAAAACTCAATGTATAGATTCATAACTGCGCAGTATTCTGGGAGATACAGGCAAAGGAAATGCTTTAGCTACTTAACCTGGTAGAGCTAATGTAGGTTGGTGGTGGCCTCAGCTAACTTACTAATTCTTTGGTTACCTAGCAACAACCTGCTGGGTAACAAGCAGTTATAAGTTCCCGCCCAAAATTTGGTTACCTAGCAACGACTTGTTGAGTATAAACCACAGCAGAAGTTTCAGTTTTTTCCACTGTGTCTCATAACGGCTTAAAAATAAACAACGGTTTGGAGTGAAAACTGTGGATAAAACAGGAAAGACCAGGATGCTAATGGGCTCTTTGCACCTAAGGCTCTGACGTCACAAACGCATGCACAAATGCGGCTCATTTTTTTCCGCTTTGAGTTACCATGACAGCTAGAAAAGACAAAGTCGTATTTCAGTCGCAAATAAAACAATACTATGCACTTTGTTGTCTTCCTAATATAATGGGATTTTAAGTTTTCATGGATTTCCAAGCGGTCCTGAATTAATTAGACGGTGGCTTGTAAATATTAGTCGCTACCAGTTAAAGCTAACGCCGCACAGCAAAGTTTTCAGCCTTCACTTCACTCCGGATCAGCTTCTTCAGCCTAAAGAAGAAGGTAAAGGAGCCTCCTGTGTTATTTCCATGGAATCTTTTCTGTATTCAGCCTGAAAGAGTTTATGGGAATGAGAGAGCAGATCAGAGCCAGACAGCCGAGCAGCTGATCCACCTGTACACACTGCTGTAAACACCGTCCTGCTTCACAACAAGCATGCAAAACTAATACAACGAAATAACACGAAGATCTTAAGGAACATGGCCATATTTTTCTAAAAGCAACAACGCTGAACCTGAACAGTCAGCTGAACTTTCTAGACACTGCTGCCCTACTGTTAAGCTATGGGCTTGTTGTGCTTCGTCAGGCTTCGGCAGCAGAAAGCCTGAACCGTAAAATCCCGTTACCTGGTCTCTGACACTAACGACAATAAACGCACGTAATATACTTGAAAATAAGGTAAAAACATTGCCCATTAGAATGGACGAAAAATGTTTACATACTTAAATAGCACATTTTTACAAGAAAAATGTCAGAGAATATTGCCTACTAGCATAAGCTAAAGCTAATGTTAGCCACAAAGTTTAAAGAAAGTAAAACTCACCTTCATATCTTCGTATCTCAAAACCTTTCTCCAGCTTATTTGTTGGAGCGTCGGATTGATGTACGTCATTAATTGTTACCTTGGACTAGCCTGCAAGCACCCAGTATAAAATGACCTTTTCAATAGATCGGAAACGATTGAGCCGCTTTTCCCCGAACGCGGAAGCTGAGGTGCAAAGAGCCCGTTTGGCAGTATTTCATATAATTAAAACAATAATCAATAATTATTGATAATAACGTGAAGTTTTTCAGCCATATTGTCCAGCCCTAGCGTTTTCTAAACAAATTTTATTACGTCTTAGGAAATAAAATGTTTACTTTCTTATTTTTAAAAATTATTTGTTTATTTGCTTTATTTAATGTATTTCTAATATTGTATTAAAAAGGCTTAAATTATTTAATAAGAGATCTGCAGAATGTGGCAGTTTTTTTATCCAGTGAATCATCAGAATAAGTGATAAAAAAATTAATCGTTAGTAGAAAGCTTCCCCTCATCCACTCCTGTGAGACACGAAAAGCATTACACTAATAATCAAAACAATAAATAAAAATCTCCCTGCAAAGCCTCAGTAAATATATTCTCATCATGAAAGTCTTCCAGTTTTGCTTACGTCAGCCACTCTTACCTCCCACGCTGTATCCACCTCTCATTTCCCATAAAGTTGTAACATCTCTGGATTAAACACATTATAGATGCATAAAATGTTTTAATAAGGAAATATTTAAATAATAAAAACCGAAAAGGTAGCTCTGTGTTTAGTAAAAGTGCCAAACTGATGAAAATATATCCCTTAAAGGAAGAATAATCACTTCATTATTCCGTCTGTCACCCTGGTTAGGGTTTTTGATTTGTGTGGCGCATTATTTACCATCGACGTGACGAAAATAAAAATGTAAAGTCACGACAGTGTGCTCTCTAAGCCTCCTGTAAAACCAGGAGCGAGAGGGTGTTACATATCGAATTCAAAGCACATTTATATGTGAGCCTCCATAAATCTCCTTTACTGTATGAGAGGGGACCCGGTGTGGCTTAAGAGCAGCGAGGGAGAGCTTACCGGCGCCACGGTTAGTGGGATTACTCCCTATTGTCGGTTTTTGAAAAGGAATAGCTCCAGTTTCAAAGCGGCTCTAAATTATTCAACAAACCAGGTGAGATTAATTGATTATTGAGCTCTAAATCAATGATAATCAGCGGTTCTGTGTGTAATGGGTGGTCTTAGGTCTTTGTCTTGATCTCTGCCCCTGGAGAAATCTCTGAAATTGGCCCTCATCAGATTCACTAATCCTCGTTTTTTACTCGCCCGTCTTAGATCGGCTCCTCGTTATTATGCTGAAAAGGTTGAAGACATTTCCAAGTTTGCCTCATGCTGTTTTTCACTCTCGTTTTTGAGTGGAAAAGTTGCACTTATGACAAATGTATTCAGACCCCTGCCAACCTTCTCAGACCTTCAAACACACCAAGGTCTGATTTTATGCAAATGAAATCCTCATAAATGGTTTATGAGGATTGTGCATGAAGGTAGCAGTGCCGCGTTGTTGCTGGTACCAACCCTGCTCCTCTGCGAGGGCAAAGCCAATAATCTGTTAGTTGAAAAAGCCTCCCAGCTGGCACTAGGCTTTGATTACCAAGAGACTACAGACTCACCTTGAATAATGTTTAGATCAGACTTACCTGTTTTACCAAAAGACATGCTGCTTTCTATTTCTTGGCCACAGTTTGGAATAATAATGGAATTATTTTCTCATCTTGGAATCAAGAATTCAAAAATCAAGATTTCATGAAATCCAGGCAAAAATATAGTCCAATGAAAACAACAGGAGATTCGTTCATCCATTTTCCATACCTGCAGAATCTGGCTACTATTTGAGGCTGCGTTAGGTGTTGAACCATATTTGGAGTTCTCTTACGTAGACTTCAGAAATTAGATTTAAGTGCTTAGATTTAAGTGCTTCAAAAAAAAAAAAAACACCTAGTAATTTTTTTTTCTCACTAAGTTAATGGTTTTTGGGAAAATGAGCCAAATCAAAAACCTCCTGATGGTTGAGTCACACTGCGCTGTTACCTAGCAACCCCAGCCCAGCCCAGTCCATTACCTAGCAACCCAAGAGGAGCTCCAGACTGTTTGGTCAGCTGGTTTTACCGTTTTATGCGCTGTACAACGGTTGCTGGAAAAGACAAGTGTTAAGTTGTTGACTTACTATCCAGAAACTACTTGTTTCATTCTTGTTGGCTGTGCAGGAGACTCCATTTCTGCTTTTCAAAGATGTATGGTTGTATGATTGCGCATCTGTCTGCAGCCATTTTCACGTGCGAGTGTAAACATTGAGTTTGGGGGGGTGACCAGCAACAGCTTATTTGGAGTTAAAGTGACAAGAAGCCTTAAAACAGATCATACACAGAACTGAGCAACTAAATTCTCATTATCTAAAAACGTAATGGACACGTTTTTTTATAGCTCATATGCCTATACTAACCTGTTCAAGGAAGCATAACGGGACACCTTTAATTAATTCTTGTCCCATATCTGACCCACGAAGCGTTGTAATCAAAGCTGCTCTGCCAGATTGGCCAAAAGTCATCTCTTGGACTCTGGATGAACTCAATCTGTACAGTAATTTTTCTTTCTGGTTCATTCTGAACATAAATTATGCAGTCAACTACTACTTTTTTTTCACAAGTGAAATACAGATGCACACTTGCTTGTATTCATTCAGTCCAGTTCTGTGGCTGGTATCGCAGAATAAAAGTCCACATAACAGGTTTTACTCATTTTTCCACATTCAGCTTACATGTGGTTCAAAAGTGTGATTGTTTAAGGTTTTTATTTTTACTTTCAGACGTTTTCCTCAACACTTTCAGACGTCAAACGTCTGATATTTACCATCCTAATGTTTGCTTTGCTAGTGAGGCTGTGGACATGTGACAGGTGGTCTGTTTTCATGACGCTAGGGCACATGGTCTTTACTAACCCATGTGCAGAATGCATACATTACGTCTGGCACACCTGCTGATATCAAGGTGATCAAACTGGATCTCATTTTGGGTTTTTGGGTTTGTTTGAGGTGAGATACGGCAAGCAGAGTCCTTGTGAAATACCAACATAGCTCTGTGCATCAGAGTGCAGGTCACTGAACCTCTTTGGCACAAAAATGACCTAAAAAATAACAGGAAGATCTGTTGTATGTTTTTCATTTACAACAGATAGAAAGGATGTTTTTCTTCCATCCATGCATAAATAACATAAATTGCTAGTGCAGGCTGCTAAAAACTGGACACAGTAGCCTCAGTTTGGCCTTTCACAATAACAGATTTTGCTGGACGATAAATTGTCCCTGAAATGTCCAGAGAGCATTTTAATCTAATATAAAGATAATGGCATAGTAATGCAGGTTTGCCCTCTCATAGAATAATAAAGATTAATTTACTCCACACTGGAACTGGAAGACATTTTAAATATCCAAAATAAAACACAGCAACCAAAAACGATAAATAAAAAGGAAATAAAAATATTTTTATGTGGGGGCACTGCACCAAAAACCTCTGCAGAAGACATGAGTGCAATTTCCTTCTTCTCAAAATGTAAGCAAAAATGAAGTGGCATCAGATTTCAGCGGTTGTAGGATTTCTCTTTCGTCTTTGGTAAAACACAACAAGCGATTCCCTTCGCTAGCTTTACAATCACATCTGTTTTGGGTGTATTTACCCAGAATGCTCTGCGCTGTAGTCCACTTCCTTCTTTTGTTGTGGTTTCCAGTCCACTTGGTGTTCACATCTGCATTCGAACTGCATCAGAGTTCACTTCAGCGGAACCGAGACCGAGGTTTTTAAGTGGACTAGAGTTTGCTTCTTTTGGTCCACATCAAACGAACCGAACTTTCAAGACAAACAATCGGGAGTTGGATTAAATCAGGTTTGGTGTGAACGCACCTTAAACAGCTCCTAAAGGTACGTACTGTAGGACTTCACTGTATTTTACTGAAAGATAATTTATTAGTCAAATGCTGGGAAACAACATAGGCGAGAAAAGGCGACAATAACTCCTAGCATCACGTCGTCCCACTGATGGTGTCAATGAGGATTATCACAGCTGCTGAATTTCCTAAAACGTAGCCAAAAATTGTGTGGTCGCCTTTGATTCACATCCAGGGCCGTTGACGGGTCTAGCTTTGTCTTTTGAAATGAGAAACGAGCTTACACAATCATTTTGAAAAATCTGCCTGCTTGTTTCAAAGGAGAGGAGAAAGTAGCTTTGAAGCTACAGTGGAGTGTGACTGAGAGGATGACACTGTCTGTGGGCTGTAATTGTTTGAAATGACTATCAGAGAGGAATGCTGCATTTGACTGTGATTCACTTTTCAGGCATTAGAGTGCAACCAGTTGACCTCAATTAACAGTTTAAATGGCTACGATGTTACACAGGCACACACACACCTTTCTTTCTACTGTATAGATATTGTATTTTTTCCTCCGGGATGTAAACGGTTTAACAAATTAGACTGTTGCTTAGTTTAATTATTTTTCTAGAAGTAGCCTACTTCTGGTGTAAGCATAATTATGATTTATGATCAGATATGAATGATACAGCATCTCATAAATGCAGTAAATCTTATTGATTTATTGAAAAGAGTTAAAATTCATTTAAAAAGAATGAACTAAATATGCAGACTAGAAATACTTCATGAGCTGCTGATTCGTGAAAAACTTAACAGCTAAGGCTTAAAATGGGAAAAAAATCCAAAAATTAGTTCCTGCGCTGATCACAGCTTAGGTAAATTGAGTAAAAGCAAATCATGCAACCAAGCAAGAAAAGCTCTGCGAGACGAAACAAAAAGTTAAATTTGTGATTACAGATCAGTTCATCCCTTTGCTAATTTATCTTTTTGTTTTCAACGTATTTTATCCTCATAAACAATTACTACTTTTTTTTCCTTTTCTTTTATATTGCAGAGTTGATGCAATGTAATTTAATTTAGTTAAGCCCCATTTTATTATGGATGTGATCAATTCAGGGATCAGTTTTGCTTGATATTCCAGATCTCTGATTTTCTTTTTATCCTTGTAATATTACATTTTTATTCCAAACAAAAAATGTTCAAATGCTGACTTTTCTTCAGCTTTTTCACCCAAACACTAAAGTTTGAACCCCATTAGTGCTTTTGTATAGGACATTTGCCTGTAAGTCCCAACAAATTGTCACAAAGCAACTTGAAAAATCTTGGATGAATTAAATCTCTGTGACTAACTACCACAGTAATCAAAAAGTTACCTATTTTCTGCACTGTAAGGCACACCTAAAAGCCTTCGATTTTCTCAAAAGCCGACAGTGCGCCGTATAATCCGGTGCGCCTTATATATGGACCACTTTATTAAAGTGTTTTAAATGTAGTAATTTATTTCAGCCACTGGGTGGCTTCCCGTTCATATTTGCTACATCT
>CAEFZY010069116.1:0-59454 GCA_903066815.1 Brachyrhaphis roseni
CACATAACAGCAGGGTGCAAGATACTGGCAGGGAAAGAGTACATGGAAAGACATAACCAAGTAGCAGGCATAGTGTACAGAAACATCTGTGCAGAATATGGACTAGATTTTTTCATTTAGTCACTGCTCAGTCAGTAATTGCTCAAAGGGATGGCTATCATGCTAACATTCCTTGCACAGAGCTTTAGTGGGTCATCTGCACAGAAAAAGAGACGGAGACAGAGAGGGCTGCTGTAGTCCTTTGCAAACAATGCAGGATATCAGATTTCCAGAGAAGAGTGGGAGGCAACAGCAGAAATCTACATGTGCCCTGCTAAATGTGCTTGTAATTACCAACCAAGATGCCACTGTTAAAATACCCAGGCTTGGGGAAAATGCAAGTCATCTGTGCTTGTACTTTCTCCATCATCCATCTGTGCATATGGAAATGTTAAACGTGTGAAGCGATCATTTTAGAAAAGGCCTCCCAAAATTCACAGGTCAAGCAGCTTTGGTTTTTGCTCTCTCTTTCTGTTTCTTCCCCTCCTCGCCTATTTTCCCACCTTCTTCTGCTGCGAGTGCTAGAGACGGGCGCGGATCATCTGTGAGCCTATTAACCCTCTGATGAGTAAGTGGGTCCTCTTTGACCCGGTGAGGTCATCTTTTTGCAATATCTTTGTAATGAAAAGTTTTCATCACTTCATATTCCAGATATTCCTCAAAAAAATATGTTACTGATATCATGCAATTAAATTTTTTTTTTACCTTTGATACATTTTAAGAAATAGCATGTTTTATATTACTATCCCATTCTTCCGTGAGTGGGATAGTAACTCACTGACCTGCATTCATTTCCTATGGAATTTAATGGGAATCTTTGTTTCTTACCAACTGTGATTGTCAAGAAAACATTTTTTTGTGAACCATACACACTGAGTCCTAAGTGTCACCCCTGAGTAATAATATTTTACACAGCAAGAACTCTTACATATAAGAATTATCTTTATTTATTACCTCACCAATGTGTGTGTGTGTGTCAATCATGAGTACTGTGACAGTTATTGCTACGAATCAACATATTGGCCTTCTTCAAAATTAGCTAGCACTAGTTATCTAACCAACTAGCTAACATTACCACCTATACTTTATTGTGCGTGTGTATTATTTGTGTGTCTTTGTGTGTGTCTGACACCTTGGATGAGAAAACCAAGAGAGAGAGAGAGAGTGTGTTGAATGACATGCAAAACCTGTTGATCAATGTTTTCAAGGTTCGTTCTTTTATCATCTCAATAAATAAAATATAAATTTATAGCTATTTAAACAAATGCATAAATAAATGAGCCTAAAAAGAATAGAGTGCGTTCTCCAGGTCGGGGAGAATGTCCTGCCCCAAGTGGAGGAGTTCAAGTATTTCGGGATCTTGTTCACGAATGAGGGAAGAAGAGAGCGGGAGATTGACAGGCGAATTGGCGCAGCGTCTGCAGTGAAGCAGGCGATGTACCGGTCTGTCGTGGTGAAGAGAGAGCTGAGCCAAAAAGCAAACCTCTTGATTTACCGGTCAATCTACGTTCCCACCCTCATTCCACCCTCAAAGCTCATCTATGGTCATGAGCTTTGGGACATGTCTGAAAGAACGAGATCACGGATACAAGCGCCCTAAATTAGTTTTCTCCGTAGGGTGTCTGGTCTCTCCCTTAGAGGTAGGATGAGAAGCACAGATATCCAGGAGGGACTCAGAGTAGAGCTGCTGCTCCTTCATGTCGAGAGGAGCATGTGGTTAGGATGCCTAATAGATGCCTCTGGTGAGGTGTTCTGGGCATGTCCCACTGGGAGGAGACCCACGGGAAAACCCAGGACACGCTGGCGGGACTATGTTTCCCGGCTGGCCTGGGAACACCTTGGGATTCCCCTGGAGGAGCTGGAACAAGTGGCTGGGGAGAGAGAAGTTTGGGTCTTCCTTCTTAGGCTGCTACCCCCGTGACCTGATCCCGGATAAACAGAAGAAGATGGATGGATGGATGGATGGATGGATGGATGGATGGATGGATGGATGGATGGATGGATGGATGGATGGATGGATGGATAAATGCACACACATACATACACTCACATGCGTGATACACAGCATAATAGAGTACAGACAGTAATTAATGTTAGCTAGCTTGGTCAGCTAGCTAGTTTCAAGAATCGTGCTCTTTCGCACCCCACCCATGCCCACACACACACCCAAATACACATAATGGATGTTCACATTGTCCATTATTGACATTTCATCATTGCTGTTGTAAAATTACTGTTGTCAGTTTGTTTTGAAAATGTTCTACAAATTGTTCTGAAAACATTTAAAAAAGTGAAAAATGTAAACACTTCAAACATTAAATAATTCTTGTGTGAAATAAAACACAGTAGAAAGTATTATACAAAACATTATTTTGAATCAAAATGACAAAAGTAGCAAAAAAACACATTGATTGTAACCCGGGTCAAAAAGGACCCACTCACAGAAGACTGTATAGTCAGTCTCTCACGCATCAGAGGGTTAATTAGTCCAACCACTGGCAAACAGGCCTGCATTATCACGGCAGCGCGACAGTCTTTCAAAGCTGAAATTAAACCGTGCGCACCACTGTTTCTCAGCCAAGCGGGAGCAAAGATTTAGCTCTGCTGGCACTGTGCACGGATAAATCAACAGCACTAAGCAGCCTGTGGCACTGGCAATGCAAGAAAAGGAAAGGACAAATTAATGTGCTGCTGTTTGCGACAAAAAGGACAATATGTGTAATGACAAACCAGTGATGAGCACTTTGGTTCAAAGCAAGACTGCTCTGCAACTTCAAAAGAGAGAACTTCCATCAGAATAAAAGGGTGAGTCGAGTAAGAAGCTCTGAAGAGGAGCGATGCCAACGTCGGGTCTGTTCTTCCTGAAGGACAAAGATGAGCAGCAAAGACGTGAGAATCTAAGACAATGATAGAAGAAAAGAGAGGAATGAGAGGAATGCTCATGTAAAATAATCATGAACGCGTGTCCCCTTGCACAATTCAGACCGTCCCCAAATGCTCTGGCCCAGATTTCATGTTTCTGGGAAGTATCATGTTTTTCAGCTCAAGACCTGTTTACTTCCACTTAAAATGCAGATGTTGGTAATAAATCCTGCATTTGCTCATTTATTTGGGGAGGACTGCACCTTGCTTTATTAAACCAATCTATCACTCAGGGCTCCTGAATCAATGGGATGCAGAAGAAAGCAGTGTCAGCACACGGCACGTTGGGAGAATACCAGAAGCTTGTACAAGGAGAGAAGAAGCAAGAATATATCAAAATATCTTTCATGGCCAATGTTAATGGTCAGACACTTGTATAGATAATATGATTTTTTTTTTTTTATCTATAGTGCCGTGAAAATAAGTTTGTCCCCGTTTGAGGTTTCTTCTACGACAGATCATGAAAGAAATGTGAATCAGATAATCTGAGTAAAAACACATTTTTAAAATGTTTTTTGTTTAATAAGGGCAAAAGCTAACCAAATCAACCAAACTGGCTTTGTCTGGAAAAAGTAACCTATCATGAAATGATTGTAATCAACCTCTTTTTTCTGGATAGCTGACTTCTATTTCGCTACCTTTCTCACTTCAGTTAGGGTCAGTGTTCACAATTTAACAAATAGAAAGAAAGAGGGCAGCAATACCAATACCACGCCTGACCAAACAGAACTTAAAGAACCATCTCACATTTTCCAGAAATATGTTGTTGGTTACCTGGTTACACCTACCCTGGTTAAAAAAAAAAAAAAAAGCAGTCCCTTGACCTACACTTTGCTTCATACAGATGATCTGGGCTCTTGGATGCTGAGAAATGACCTCTTCTGCGATGCATGGACTGCGATGAGGTTTTAAATTTTCCTTTGCCCATAAAGTATGTAATGCACCAGTTCAATGCCTGGAAAGTTACCAGAAGTTGCCTCCACTGTAAACAAGCATCCTCCACTGTGAAGAGGGAAATTCAGTATTCGGAAGCGTGGCCAACAACTGATCAAAGTCGACTTTGTTCACTTCCTCCGCTGCCAATGCTAAAACTACAGGCAGACTACAATTCTAAAACAGCACAGAGATGATTGGTATCATCGTTCACAACTATGTCTACTTCTGTTCTCTGATTGGTCTGGTCAAAAATCTATTGGAGACAATCCAAGTTAAGGGGAGAAAGTGCTGGAAGCGAGAATTTTTTTGAGTGGAATTGCACAGGAAGGCAATGGCCAGGCTGGGTTACATTTGGCATTGAGTGAACACAGGTTTTCAGTAAAAGAACGACATATCGATATTAATGTGTGGTGGTGGCAGTATTTTTTTTATGTGACTTGCTGTCTATCAGAAAATCCTGTAAAAGAATCGTCACTGGCACTTCAGTTTGTGACCTTGCGCTCAAATACACTCCATTCCACACTCCAACATATTTACCTCTGAATGACCAAAAAAATTCATAAAAATTAGGGTTTTGGAGATGCTAAGTTAAAGTCCAGATTTTTCCAATTGAGATGCTATATTCCTCCCAGCACCATTATCACCGACCACAGTACAATTTTGATCCTCTGGCTGAAGATGGAAAGGCATCAGGTGCGGTATGTAAGTACGGATCAAAATGCATCCACGTAATTAATTACACTCAGTCCTCATTAGGCATTCAGATATGCAGTATTATCCCGTATGCCGTTCATCTAGGAGAACCAGGGGTGAACTGCCTCAAACCGAGCCCATCTGGAGACCCCCTCCAAGGGATTTGCTCTCCTGCAGTAGGAAGGGCCACATCAGCCTCGATTGCACAGCTGCCACATCCACCACCCAGCCCGCCAGGAGCTTGTTAAATAAGTGTGTCTCAGCACGCAGACCTGAGCAAAAGGAGCATAGAAGAGATCTGGCTCTGCGTTGGGAGATGAGGGGGGGGGGGGGCTGGAGAGTAGAGTGAGAGTGAGAGGGGGTAAATAGATGGGAGAGAAAGCGAGAGTCGTGAGAAAAGAAGAGATTTCCTATGCAAGTTGACACAAAGATTGGTGTGAACTTTTTTGTGTGTTGCTGCTAATCGGCTAACTGACGCCGTCTCCTCTTCAGATCGAAGTAAAACTGTCTGAGGTGGAACTTTTTAGAAAGCTTTTATCAGATTGTGAGTCAAAGCTGAGAGTGAGCTGTCAGTTGCAATGATCTATGCCCGGTAATCTGCCAGTGACTCTTTTTTTATTCATATAATAAGCACAGCTCTAGACTTGACATACGACACTTGGTGTCATGCTAATTGACTTACTTGGAGACCTTGATTGATGTTAGGCACAATGACATTTTTACTACAGAACTAGGCAGATGTTTCACACACACAATATGGCACAGAAATAAAAACAAGTGACTCAAGAACCTGTTCGGTATGCCATTCAGTAGCTTCTGTACTATGTACTATAGCTAATGATTTTGGTACAAGATATTTTAAATCCCTGTCTTGGTATAATTTTGAGTTCTTATGTGGAATAATTGAATGTCCACTAATTCTGCATTACAAGTTGGATAGTTGGAGTATCCTTAAAATCCAACATGGCTGCACTGAACATTGAAGGTGGTGATTGCTTAGGTGATAAATATTTTTTGGACCTAGGTTACTCTGTGAAGCATTTCATAAAAGACTTTTCACAGGCTGTAAGCTTTGTCACAACAGTGTTGCATGCTAAATGAAACAATAAAAAAATCTTGTTAGCTTGGAAGAGCAATGGTAGGAAGTCATGATTAGTTAGCTAAAATCGCTCCTTCCTTTCTGTTTTTTTTGTTTTTTTTCTGTCACTAGAACACAGACAATAACGTCCCTCCTTGATCCAAGTTCTAGCTTTTGACGCAGCTGGAACACAGCACGAGACCACCTCAGTTTTGCAATCATAAATATCACCTAGTAAATACAATCATGCTGAAAGCAACACTGGGTGCCTATTTATGCAGATTAGTTTAAAGGCAATTATATTGTTGGTCCAAATAAGCTTACACCCAGAGAAGCAAGCAGATCTTTCATACTTTGTACCGGGTTTACAGCTCTATTTGAACTTTGGTTCAAAAGAGAAATTACTTGTTTCCACTGACTGTAACTGTCAGAAGTGATTTTGAGTGTGTTGCATCCTATTAAATTGTGTCTTCTTTTAAATTCAATCATGCATGAAGCTCTAACAAGGTGTAACATTCTCTGCTGCTTTGTTTTTTTCCAAATTCAGGCTACCTCTCTCTTTTTTTTTTTTTTCACAGTGAGAATGCTTTAAAGAAATAAATTTGTAAATGTGTGTTTTTTCACAGTTTAGTGAACCCCTGGTATAAAAGTTTTCCTTTTATACCACTCTGTTTCTCTTGGGTGCCCCTTCAGAACCATTTCTTATGGACCAATGGGGATTAGAAGGATGTTTCAGCAGGCGGTTGCTTGTTTTAATCAGCACCAAAACGTTTGCATTTCTTTGATGCATCTGTATTTTCTCAGCTTAGATTCACAAAGATTTTGTTCTGGTTAATCAAAATTAAGCTGCAAACAGGCTTTGTCTTTGTGAAATAAAATGCACATTTATGATGTGGAAGGCAAATGATGCATTTCAAAATTTATTTCTATGCAAAGATTATGTGTGTTTGTGTCTGTTTGTGAGATGGTATGTTCAGGCTGCAAAATAGTATTTAATGCCAAAAATAACATTTGAATCTTGGCTAAAAAGTTTGATTTTGGTTTCACTAGAAACCAAAATCTAGTGTTTTGTCCTGTCCAAAGATACTCCCACTACTCCCGCTATGGATCTTTGTGGCTCCTCCATAGTTACCGTGAGCTTCTCTAACTAATGTACTTATGTACTTAATGTTTGTCAGTTTCAGTCTGATATGTTTCTTGGTCTTCATGATCCACTTATTTAGTGTCAGTGCAGTAAAGGGGACTAAATGCAAATGCATGTCACAATAATAGGATTTATTTGCAAAATAAATAAGTGAAAACCATGTATTGTTTTTCGTCACCTTTACAATCTATTAACATATGACTATGGAGCTGTAGAAGTGCAACAGGGGAAGAAGTGCAATAGACATCAAGTTAGTTGTGTCAAACATTAATCCCATTAAAGCTGGACCACAGAGTTGAATGGGTTTGATACAATGAAAAAAAAAAACAACAACTACGTTTCTCTCTTCTTGGCTAAAGATTTTAATAGCTGAAGAGCGGAAGCGTTAATCCATTTCTGAAAGTTTCGTTTTCATGTCAAGTTGTCTTCATACTGAATTCAATCAACTATTACATTTAGAACAAAACAAACAGTTGTATTTTACTGAACTGGATAATAAAAATTTGTTTTGGAAATACCTATAATGATTTCATAATTTATAATAAAAAAAAGTATTTTTTTTTCCTAATTCTTTTCATCACTGACCTTTTGGCAATTGTAGATTTGTAATATTCTTTTTACACGGCCCTACTCAAGAGTCAGGTGCTGTTGATAAGAGGTAACTGTGCAGAAACATTTGTGGGACGAGTAGTAAGCCAAGTGCATCATCATCATCATCATCTATCAGAGCTAACAGGAGCCCCCCCCGGGGCCCGCTGCAACAGCAGCACACACTCTGAGTGTCTGGGAGGGCTTGTTTGGACGCATAAAAGGGTCAGCAACCGCATGAGTTCAGCTTCTTCGAAGGTCAATGCACACATCAGTCTGGCAACTCTCATATAACCATCAATCATTGTCCTGGTTCAATTCTTTTTCCTGGCAAGCCATTTTTTACTGCCAATTATGCCAATATAACAGCCTAATTGCGCATATAATAGTCAGTTGAAAGCCCAAAGTCAAACGGAAACATACACAGTGAACACCGAATGTAGTCTGCAAGGAAACATGACAGCTTACATCATGTTTCCTAATGGCTTTGTAGAAGTACTTGGTAAATATTAAAGTAAACAAGCCGTTGTTATCTTTTCCTCCTCATTACTCAGTTGTGTTTTCATACATTTCACTGTGGCCTGTGACTTATGTAGAGGAGTGCTTGAAACAAACATTTAAAGAATAGTGAGAAAGGCTCCAATTTCGGAGTTTCAAGGACTTCTATTCGGCTAGATGGTCTTAAGGTGCCACAAAGCTCATGCATAAATCATGCAATCATCATCAATGCATATTCAGGAAAGCTGTATCGCCCCGCTTCTCTATGGGAGATGACAGGGAGCCCAGACTGTGACAAAAACCAGCTGATTGTAATGAGCTTTTCTGTGGCTTCCTGCACTAACAAAACAAGCCTAAATTAATCATGATACCACCCTCCTACTGCGGCAAGCAAGCCTAATGCTTCCATCGGCACACCCTGTTGTAAATTGGACCCCAAGACAGACATTGCTATGATGCCGAGAGAACCGTGCTCCGAAACGCTTTCATTTGCGTCACTCACAGAAATTTATGAAAGAATTCGTTTTCAGTAATTGGCTTGCTTCTATGAAACATGAATCAAATGGCTGCAGTTTGTTTGTTGAACCATCTGCAGTGAAAGGCATTAGATAAGGGAGAGGGGAATAAACAGCGGCAGAAATACACATGAAAACCTACAGCTGGCACCACAGGAAGCAATATCTCTTGAGTGTGTGTGGACTCCAGTTGGAAGGAGGTGATTGATATTTTTAGATTTCTAGCTCATTTTTATGAATGTGCATCGGCAGCATCATTTCAGCTTTTAACTTTTTTCTGAAAATATAACAAAAAAAACTTCTGCATAGTTCATGACGTGAATGCTGAAGCTCTTCCATGTCTGTGAAAGTTAGCAGAATTTATTCTAAGTTTGTACTTTGTATTATTTCCTCGTAGCGTAGCATGAAAATAAAACACATTTACTTTATTCAGAAAGTTTCAGCAATGGCAATTATATTCAATTCTTTGACTGAATGTATGCATAAGGTCCTTGGATGTTAATGACGGCTGATTTAATTTGGACTCTGACTGCCACACTTTTTAAAACAATAACAAACTCAACAAGTATAAGAGAAATCTGAACCTATAAAATCCTGTGCTTTGCAAGTAAAGTTTGCTCTCAAATGGATTCAAGTTTCACCCTAGTTTGTCTGTATTTTGTACATTTTCATGCTTTCTTTAGGTACAGCAACCCAAGCTCTCTTAGCAACCATATATTTCTTTCATGTGGTGCAGGAAGCCAGAAATGGTTGTTCCCAATAAAAATCCCAGCAGAATCTTTAAATCAGCTGCTCTGTGGCGGTGCCATTCTGGTTATAAGATGATGACCATTTTGAAGGTTATGACTTGCAGCGATCCAAAGACATCAGCCTCTTTAGTAAGAAGATGCTCACATCCTCTCTGTCTAACTAATACTTGCCTCATGATTCTATTACCTAGCGTGCCCAAGGGTCTGCAGGGACAAGAGCCACTCAGACAGGAAACCAAGAGGTGAGAGAAGGCAAGGGCGAAACAAAAGCAAGTGGACGAGTGAAACATGAATATACGAAAAAGACTTGAATGTCTTCCTTCTTGGCATTCAGATTGCCTGGGCTGGGTAGATTTTATTCCAGCCACATGCCTGAGGGATATTCTGAATCTTCTCATTTTAAGGTTCATCTTTCCATTTTTGCATGTTCGACATTTTGTGATAATGGAGAAACTGGGTCAGACCGGCACACACATTCCAAGTCTTCTGCTAGTTCAGAGGGGGGGGGGACTTTTTCACATTTGCATTTACATCAACTTCCAGTTTATTCATGTTGGGGATTTGTGTGTTTTTATGGCAGTGAAGTTCCAAACTATACTACAACATCACTGGTGTTACTGTTAAATTTAGGAAATTAAATTTTGGAATAATAAAATAAGTTATTTCTATCTGCAGACAGAACCAGTGTTCCTCAACACAGACCACTATATGTGCCTCCATTATGACTCTTAAGAAAGTTCCTAAACCATTCAGTTAAGGTGTTATGCTGCTCTGTGATTAGGGTTAAATTAGTTTAAGTTATTTTTCTCTTAAATAATGATTAAAGGTAAAGTAGTAACCCCCAACTAAGATTGAGCAATTTCCTCAATTACACTGAAAATTCTGACAAATTAACTTGCTTTGTATTCAGGTTTTTATGTTTAATTTTAGTGCAACTGTATGCAACATAAATTTAAATTTCTGTAAAGTTAGCAACAAACTGGAGATCAAATAAATTATTTGTGTCCATTATTAATTGCTTTTTAGACATTTCACTGCAAACAACGTTCCATGTCCATGGAAAAAGATCAATGACATTGATCTTTTTCCAATCATTAACTATAATTAGTGAAAAACTAAAGTTGGGAACTCTGGTCCACTAGGATAGAAGTCCCATGTGTTTATTTATGTAACTCTGCTCTAACATAAAAAATGCAAATTGCTCAATTATCAACTAAGGCTACCATCAAGTTCCACAGAACTCTGCAAATGACTTTTTATTTGGTCAGGTGGGATAAAGCAGGGAAATGTTTAAAACATGCGGGTGTGGAATTTGCTTTGTTGGTCCTGTGTACTTAGGTTTGATAGCCCCACATTAACTGCTTAGACATACTTCTTGTAATTGTGCCCAAACAGCTCCATCATGGTCTCACCTGAGCAAGGCTTTTCTCACAGAAGGAATTTGCTTTCTCCTTGTAGTCTGTAGCAGATTTTGCTTCAGCCCACAAGGAGAAACACAGGCACTTCTTTCTTGGTCGTCACCTCCTCATCCCTACTTCACTTTGGACAGTGACACTGGTGTTCCAGCAGCTTCAAGAGCTTTGGTAACTCCTGGTTTGTTCTTGAACCCTCTGAATCACATCACATGTCAGCTTAGAGGGCTTCAAATTGCATATTTGTTGGTATTTAAAGATAAAACAGACTATGCTGTCCCCAAAACATTGACCAAAATCCCGCTCACAAAAAGCCTTGTCTGTAACAGGAAGCCAATCAGTTTGAATTAACTAAAAGATGAGTGGTCAGATTTGATGACTTATTTCAACAATGAAAACATAGTTTGTCTTATAATACAGTTTAAAGTGCTGTAGATGTGTGTTGCTGTTTAAAGAACATAAAACACTCATCCAAGAATCTAACTTTCCGTTGGTACATCAGGGGAGCTCATCAACCCCCGTGGCTGTGATTTAAGAACAAAGGTTCTGAGCATTAGGTGTCCAAAGATTTATTACCTTAAATTTAAAATCTCAGCGCTACAACTAAACCTCTTGGCGTGCTGGACTCAGAACAACAAAATGCGCAATGTACACAATGTGCAGGTTCTATATGAGAACAGGGATGCCCCGAAGTAATTTACCCAAAATGACCCAGTATGAATAATGTACGAATGGAGAACGCCGATGGAAAAGGAATTTAATGGTTTTACTTCATCCTATACAAACTATCCCAAGAGATGTGGCATTACAAAGAAATTATATGGAACCCAAAGCTTCCACGGCAATATAAGCCATAATAAAACTGCTGACTTCAGTAAATATGACTCTCATCTCATCCTGCAGTTTAACTGAAGCTGAAAGGTGCAGAGGAAAAAAAAATAACACTCTGCAGGCAGAAGTGTCTTTGACAAGAAACTCAGGCAGCATGTTTATCAATGGGGAGCTGCTCTGTTATTAAAAAAAGAAAATGTCTTTAGGAGAAGATTCTGTGGCAAGGGGAAAATGAGTAAATGTGTGAAAGGAAGGACAGGAGAGGTAAGGGAAAAACAGACTGAGGAAAAAAGGGAAAGGAAGAGGGCCTGTGCATGCACCGACTCCAAAAATGGAGCGGCTCTAACCCAGCGAAGACTAAAGACAGCTATTTGGACGTCACCCAGACACCTGGAGCTGTTATCAGGTTGCAGTAAGTGAGGCTTTTAGAGGGCTGTGAATTGAAATACGAAGCTCAGCACTAACAGGCATTTCAAGGCTCTTTCCCTCTGATGATGTTGGCGTTTTAAAACAGGTCAAGCTGATAAGGCAGCAGCTGTGACCCCAGAGCCTCAACCTGCTTCAAGGAAGTGTAACTGAATGGGGGGACAACTACTGTGTAAAGTGCCAGACCAGCTCCTGAAGCGACACTTTATCAGGGAGCAGAGCGTCAAGTTCAGCTTCTGAAGCATTTGCTTAGGTTGTAATAGGTTGTAAATTAATACAGAGATAAATCAAAGATTTAAATTTTGTTTTTAATAATAACAATAAAAAAAAATATCAGCATTTATGACATTGCTGTTCCCTTGACTTCCCAGTAATTCAGCCATTTTTTCAGGAGAAGCTTTCATCTGCTATGGAGTGCACTTAGAACTCATCATGTGTTGCATTAAAGGTAATGTACAGACAGAGCATGTAACACTGGACTATCATGCAACAGCAGAGTCTGCCTTTAGCATAAAAATCCAGTTTTAGGAATGAAAATATTTTTGAAATGTTTGGTTATTTAGTTTAACCAATGTGCCATTCTTTAAAAACAATCATGACAAACAAATCTCTTGTATTTTTTACTACATTTATACCCATATATTTGGGCAAGTTTTTTTTAAATAGCTAAGGTGGCCATATTCAGCCTTACTTGAATGGGATGTTCTCCTGTTTTTCTATTTATTAATGGTGGCTAAGAGAGGTGAACCTCTGTGTCATGTTATATTCATACTTATACCCCTGGAGATTGGAAAGCAATGAGTTACCAACCAAAATTTCCTAAGAGATCAATTTTAAATATAAGTTCACATAAAAATTCCTCCTTTACCACAATCTAAGAGTATTTTTAAGAGATCCAATAGTTGTGGTGAGGTATCATTTCTCCCTCTGAAAACAATACATTTTTTTATTAGTGTATGATTATGCTGCCTCTACAAAAACATATTTATTTTCATGTTTTTTTACTCTTCCTTAATAGGAATGTAAATAAACTCTCTAAACAACACTAATAAATGTGCTTTTCATGGTTGTAAAAGACAAAGCAGATTATGTAACTTAGTAAAAATACTGGTCAGAAATGTGTGACCAACAGCGATTAAAGCATAAAGGTCCAAACATAATGACGCTCTGAGAGTCATTCATCTTTAGCTGGTGTTCTGACTGAGTGCAGCTGAGAGGAAAAACAGAAAAGCTGTAGGAGGAAGGAGGAAAAGAGTGTTTTTTTTTTCTTCCTTCTCATTGAACATTAGTCCTTGGGTCTGTCTGTCAGTGCTGAACCAGCCTTTTAGTTTCCTCTCTGATTCTTCTGCTATTCCCTCTGAAATGCTAATATGGCAACTTAGTGCGCCAGCATCCGCCCGTTCCCGGCCTCTCATCTTGATATCTCCTGGATGAGCTCATTCTCACTCTCCCAGTTTACCCTCCCTCCGTCTTTCTCAGTGTGAAATGCGAAAAATCAGCTAACATACACATACTTGACTCGTATGTAAAATAATAACATATGTAGAAAAAAGGTCAGTGATTGTGTAAACTCAACATTTCACAAGATTTGAAAAGCAGCCTAATAAAGTCACATGATATTAAATTTTACTCCTCCTCTCTGATTCACAAATGCAATGACCTTTCTTTATGCTGCTCTGAAAAGAGCACATTTCATGGAGCTTAATCCACTTTGCATGTGGATGAAAACTGTAATTTTAGCGTTTCTCAAACCTTCCTTCGTCGTTTGCTTCAGTGTACCTTAATCCTTAATGTGCCCACCACAATACAGAGCCTTCCGAGGTGTTCACGCTCTGTGAAAATTGTTTTCACTTTGTCACATTGCAACAAAACACAAATCTCAATGTGTTTTATTGCAATTTCGTGTGATCAACTAGTAAAAAGGAAATGGAAGTAAAGGTGCAAATAAAACAATACATGGTTTCATAATAAAAACTGACAAGTTTTAGGTGCACAGTCAGCATCTCTGAGTCAGTACTATTTGCACATTTTACGGCTTCAAGTGCCTACCAGCTTTGCACAGCCACAGAGAACATCAGTTTTCAAATTTTCTCTCTTATTCTTGATTGGATTTGGGTCTGAACTTTGATTAGATCATCTTAACACATGACTGCGGTTTAATCTAAACTATGTTGGGGGTTTTTCTTTCACATATAGCTTTCAAGAATTTGCCTCTTTGTCTCATCTGTCCCTTTATGCATGTGTTTGCTGCAACCCTCACATGAGTGCAACTTGGACCTCTAATTTCTTTCACTAATCGTTGTCTTTCTCCTTCTCTTAAATAAAAAGTTAGTGGAGAGTAAGACAGATTCTCCCACCAAAACTGTGGTTCTCTGCAGCTTCTCCAGAGTTACCATGGGCCTCTGAGCTGATTCTCTGATGAATGCCCTCCTTACCCAGCCAGGCATTTTGGTGGATTTGCAGTTGTGTCATACTCCTTATTCTCTTATTCGTAGTTCAGTATTTCGGGATTTTTCTGTGGAATGTATCTCAAAATTATTAGCAAAAAATCCTTCAAAGATTTCGTCATACAGCACATTCAAAATATTCACAAGAAAAGGCAGCTTAGGAAGCTGAAATAATTACTAACAAAGCTGTTTGACACACTGTTGTCTGGTGTTTGCAAAGCAACTAATCCAAGGATGCCTTTTATTTATTTGGTGCCGATTGAGTGTATCCTGAAGAGGCGGGATGAAGAAGACTGTCGATATTTGCTTCTAGTACCAAGGCAGTTCCCACCATGCATACTCATGCACATTAAGGTGTATTTGGTCTTTGAACTATTAAAATAGGCAGTTAAAGACATGTTAGAGTTTCAAATATTTGAAGAGTTGAGCTATTCCCAATGACTGTTCCACTTCATAATTTCCTTTTTTTTTTTTAAACTATGACACAAAATCCCATTAAAACAATTGCAGTGTATTAAGTTTAAAAAAAAAAAAACTTTTAAGGGGTCCGAATAATTTTGAAAAGCAGCCATTGAGACTAATGATTTCTCAAATCTCAGATTGTTCCCAAAGCAGAAGAGTGTGGGCTTGTGCATCCTCCTCACAGACTCATTTACTCATTGATCCAAGGAAAATGGATCTGGTGACGACTAAAGAGGCATCTGCATCAGTCAAGCTCAGTGCATGTGTTGTTAGAATGTGAGTGTAAGAAAAGAAGGGAAAAAAAGAGAGAGTTTGAAGAAATATAACACACTAAGGATCCCCACCTTCCTCCAAAAATAAAAAACCCTTTACCTTAATATTAATTTTACAGCGCACCACATCCGGCAGTCTGCCGGACCTGCTCTCTGGTTGGCAGCAGCTTTTTCTGATATCTGTTCTAATAAGCGGCAAAGTTAATCGAGAGCACGGAGCAACACAGCGTCCCCCTGGGAGCAGCCAGCCAGTGCTGCTGACTGTGGTGCTGACAGCCAGAGAGCATTAAGCACAGGGCTGCTCAGTGAACCATGACGGTGTCATTTCTTTTAATAGGCTCCCTTTCTCTTTTCTTCCTTGCGTAGTTTGCTGCTCTTTCTCCTCTTCTTCTCATATTTTTGGTCTTCTCCCTTGCATCCTCGGCCATTAACCCTGTCTTTTCCTCTACTTCTCACTTCTCTTTAATCCCCCGCACCCATCTCTCCTGCTTAAAATGCAAGATGTGGGGATGCAGTTGTTGCTGAGAACCCCATCGGCGTGTGGAGAACTCTAATTGGTTTGCTTAACCTTCAGAACACAATGAGCTGGCTGTAATGAAGGCTCATGATTCATGGCCAGGTAATAAACCTGAAGAGGGCTGCTTACCCAACACAGCACACACACACACACACACACCCCAACAGGTGCAGGGAAATTGTGAGACTCTGTGACTAACACACAGCTGCATATGGGATTTAACACAACGATAGTTGTTGTCAGACAGGCGTATGGTCCCTAATAAAGCTCTAAGCTATTCTACTGAGAGACCAGCGAAAAGCATTCCTTCTTAGCAAGTGATTCTCATCAAAAACATGCAACTAACATGGCAGCCAGGTGCAGGCAATTTAAAAAGAGGGATGCCAGGAGGAGCGGGAAATTATTAGGGTATGTGACAGATGATAGCATAATGTCAAACATTTTAAAAGCTGCCGTTCCTGGTTGCAACAGAGCAAAGCTGCACAGGTTGTTTGCAGGTTTGTTGACAACACAGCCAGTTTTCCTCGCTGCACTGCGCTCCCACAAAGTCCCCCCCCCAGCACTCCCACCAGATTCAGATCTTGCACCACAGGACCCTCTATGGGAGCTAAGTGAAACTTATTAGCAACACAAGGCAACGCTTCCAGAAAGCTGAATTAGCCGGAAATGTGCGTGGGGGTGTGTGCGCGCGTGTTTGTGTTGTGCATGTTTGATGAGGTTTTTTAATGAACTGGCACACTCTTGGTGGGATATTGCTGTGTCAGGGTGTAGTCTGCCTTTTTTAAGAGCTTCTGAATAAGTTATTATATTTGGAGAGATAATGAGATGGAGGGAAGGAGCTAGAAGGCGAGAAGGAGCTGAGGTCATGAGCATGAAAGTTGGAACACGAAGTGACAGTTGGTGCTTTGAAGCAGCTTTCAAGGTCAGATGAAAATACCAACAACAAACGCTTTAAAAGTACTCCTTTAAATGTTTTTTTTTTATTTATCAGATTTTAACATAATACTAATTCGCCCTGAATAAGTAATGTTCTGACAGAATTAGGTGAAGTATTGACGATTATGTACTTTCCAGACACAAGGTAATATTTTATTCCACAATCAAGTAATTCTGTTACATTCAGTTGCTATAAAAATGCTGTGCATATCAAACTTAAAAGACATTTGACTTTGTATTTTGATACCTTGAAACTGGGCCTCTGTCTCTTTAAGTAACTTATGCTATTTCCGATGCTCCACCTTCAGCTCGTCATCAAAACGATGCTCCTCTGTAATGCTGTTATGAACCATTGGCAGGAGTGTTGGAATATAATTTCACCACTTTAAGGAAACGTTCATTCATGACTGTTTTCACGTTTATTTCGCTGTTCATATTAGTCTTGATGTTTGCAGTTTTCTGGAGCGCGACACGAAGCTCGACGTCATTCACAGCAAATATATTTACTTGACATTAACAAAGACACAGCGGGACAGAACATCTGGGAAATGATGGACAGGGAGAGTCTGACGTAAACGACCCGGATGACAGACAAATTCTGGGATTTATTATGAGTCTCTGCTTATTTCCAAGCACAAATGAGTAACTTCACGTTCAAAAACGAGCCCCGAAAAGCGCAACCCGCGACTCATTAAATTTGCAAGCGACTTTAGAAAAAAAACAAGCCCAAAGCCGCTTATAATAAACGGACTTGGCGACAGATCTTGTTTTTCCAGCAATGAAATGCGCAGCTCACGCCATTGTTTACATTTCTGTCGCTGCTGACACTGTCGCATAGAAACTGCGGTTGCTCCCCAAGACACAGTACACTGTAACAAATGGCTGTGAAAACTACAGCATGAAAATACAGTAAGGTGGCTGAGTTTTGAAAATAACAGCTCTTTACTGTGATGTGAAATACGGATAGAAAGTACATGGGACGTGATTGGACCGCTGGATCACGTGTGGAAATTTACAGCTGTACTGTAAATTTTTAATGTCCAGTTGCATTGTGGGATTTTTACTGGCTGGAGGCAAACTTTCACGGCCTGGAGGTCGGGCCAACAATGACTTTCACCGGGTAAGTACTTTTTAAAAGACGTTGTGTTTTAAACTATAAAGTTTTGAGAATCTGCATGTTTGATATGGGCTTCATGTTGCCCTTGGCGGTATCATAAAAAGGCGGGGCATCCAAGAACTAGAAATTAAAATAGATCTTATCTATCAGTTGGATTCTGAACAATTTCTCTTAGTTGCTATTGAGCATGGGAGATTACAAATGCAAGATAATTGCTTGGATTTTAAATTGTTGTTGTGCAGCAAGAGGGGTTTGCACGGCTGTGTGCATATTTATATTTCAAGCTTACAAAGTTAGGCAGGCATCTAATCCAAAAAGGGTAATTTTAAACAGTCTCCCATCTGTTTCTAGGCGATTCATAGGCCTCAACCCAGAAAGCGGAACAAAAGCTGCAAACGGAAAAGTGACATCAAATTACAGTAATATAGTAATAAAAAATAGTGTAAACTTGCAATAAAATTACAGTAAAATTGTAATAAAATTACAGTAAACATGCAATAAAATTACAGTAAATCTGCAATTAAATCACAGTAAAACTGCGATAGTGTTACAGTAAGGCTACTGTAAAAAGATTACAGTAAGGTATGGTAATTTCTTTACCGTAAAAATTACAGTAACTGGCTGGCAACCCTGCTGCCAGTAAGTTTCTGTAAATTCTACAGTGACTTTTTTTTATAGTGTAGAGTAAACAAAATTAAATTACAAAAGAAAATAGTAACGCAAAGTGATTTCGCTAAGTAACTGTAGTCTGACTGCTGGATTTGAAATAGCAATGCGTTAGATTACGCGTTACTGAGAAAAGTGGTCCATTAATCGTTCAACTAGATATAAACCTATACACATATTTTGTTTTCAAACTCCACTGAAGTTTATTTCACACTTCAGGTTGCAACAAAACACATTGCAAACCATCTTTACAGTGAAACACTTTTGTGTAACTGTTATTTTTAATTTTTTTTTCATTCATCCATACCCTTCCCACGCCCCCCCTTGCAATGGCACTGCGCCCGTCACCCACGGGGCGCGCCCACACTTTGGGAACCACTGGCCTACTGGATTGCTGATCAGCAATGCCTTTGCCACATATAAATAACCCTTGCTTTTGTTTACTCATGCTGTATGATTCAACCTACTTCAACTTGCCAGTCACAGAAAAAAGAAAGCAGAATCTTAAGTTTTTGCTAAGCTGAGCCCTCAGTTTTCCAGAAAACAATGGAAAACTCTCAGTCTGACAAATTGAATTAGAAAATAATAACAATAGGAATTGAACAGGGTGTGTTGTAGTTTAAACTGTTTAGAGATCTTTTGCTGTGCTGTTTTTATTCTACTGCTTAAACAACAAACAGCTCTGTGAAAGGTAAGTAAGAACCTGTACGAATGATTCGTGATTAATGGTTCCTTCACAGGGCTGCACTTACCCAGGCCTTGAAGACTAATGCACCGATGTCATGAACGTAGGCTTTTAAACTATACACTAACAATTAATTTCTCCATTCTTTAAACCAGAGGGCAAAGCATCCACAAATGTTACCATGAATTCTAATTTATACATTTTGTTAAACCGCAGTAAGCATTTCCCGATCCTGCTTGTTCATTTTTGCTTTTTCTTTCTTTGACAGGTTTTGCTTGCATCGGTAAATGTAAAGAAGAGCTTTGTTCACTTAAGATATCCGAAGAGTATATTTGCACTTAAGAATCATCTCTGGTTTTAAGAATCATGTCTGTCAGTTTCTGTTTTGTAACTAACAGAAACTGACAAGCTCAGGTCAGAATGCCGGTCTTTACTAAATCAATGTAAGTAATATTTCCAGATAAAAATCTTTTAGGAAGCTGCCACAGTATATCTCATAAAACTGCACGCATTGCACTGATATTTACTAAGGTGACATGTCAAATCTGATGAATGTGGTTGTGAATTTATAAACAATGTGATTCAGGACAGAGAATTATCAAGTTATTAAATTCAGTTTTTTGATACGCTCACATGTTGCTCAAGATGAGAACGTTTGGGATTACGGCCAAGCTGACCTTTAGATGTTCACTATAAAACTGTCAGAGTTCATCATTGAACTCATGTTTATCATTTCCCATGAAAATAAACCTACGATGAATTGCTTTTGAAAATGTTAAGGAGCCTATTTTCCTAATTACTCACATGTCTGAATGAGAGATCTTTGTAATTTTCTTGACTGAAATATTCTGCCTTTCTCTAAGCAAACGCCAATCCATTAATCTTTTTCCCTCCTCCTTGTTTACCAAAACAGTCTGTTGCTGAGTATTTGTAGCCTCATGTACTGCAGAATTAATAGCATGCACTCTCATCCTCCAGGGAGAAATTACTATTGGACAATCATTCATCAAGAGAGTGTTTTTGTATTTCTTTTTAAATACTGCAACACATAATTTTTCTTACTTGCGAACTTAGTGACATGGATGCAGTTGTGCAGTTTGGATGCTTTGAGTTATATTTTAGATTTTTAAAAATCAGTTCTTTTTCATGAAATCTATTTTTTTTTTTACTGACATGAAGGGTAGCTACTATAGCTTGTTTATCAGTCTGAAATAATCAAGAATGAAATCTCTCAAGACAATAAATACTGCTGACTTTTGATTGCCTGACTTCTCATCCAGCTGATAAATTATCCTTGATTATAATCAGTCATTTGCTAGGTACATAATTATGCACAGTCATGCTTTTTCCTCCACTGACAAATCTGCAAAGATATCTTATTATTGCAAACTGCTAGTTAAACTATGAACTAGCAAAAACAATTGCAGTCCATTTGCTCAGCTGAATATTTTCTTGATATATAAAATGTGATATAAACAAACAAGAAAGAGCTTTTAATCAAGGAAATTTAAAATGGGTGTAACATCCAATACATCCTATGGAATCCAATATGATATACAGCGAAATGCAGTATGATATAATCAACTGAGATGTAATTAAAAACAAAACAGTGAGAAATATAATAAAATGGAATATAATATGATACAATGACATGCAATAAGATATATGTTAATATGATGCAATTCAATATGATACCATTAAGATAAATGTAATGGTATCAAGCAAAATGTATACATGTGATACAATATGATACAATAATACATTATACAACGCTGTGAAATATAATAAGACACAATGTGATGTGATATACTTCATGCACTGTTGGCATAACATGACTCAGCTCGGTTCCATTAGCTGCCTTCACAAAGGATCCACATATAAATAGGCCCATAATCCTTAGAGGTGTCAAAGTAAAGCCAGGTTTCTAAACCTGGGACAGTCCTTCACTGACACAACGTTAGGCGACATGTTGTCTGTATCTCACCGTACCCATGCTTCACCAAGCTGTCTCTCGCTGCCTTTTAAATTCATCAGAGTGTGAAGATGCCTGGTAGAGCGACATTAATACTTCACTTTATGAGCTCTGGCAGCACCTCAGTGGGAGAAGGAGAACCTCCCTCAGTGACCTGCAGACTAATACGTGGGTATTTCTAAAGCAATAATCACATTTTTAAGGTTTTAGGTTGAGAGTTGGAACAACTGTTGGCAGAAACAAACTTCTATTATGGTTATGGACAACACGAAAAGGGTGTGATATCTCTGCCTTTTAAATTCCACACATTTTATTTGCATCATCTAATTTGTTTGTCTGCTTTTTTTTAACCGTCACTTTGAAATGAGCTGGGTCGCTTCAGGTGATTAAGCCATCGCCACCTCTTTATCATTGTGTGCCAGAATTAACTTCTTTGCAACTTGTTTTCCTTTTCTCTGCTAAGCACAACAACAATTACATTCAGCTCTTGGCTTTCCTCGCCTTCCATTTGTCTTTTTTTGAGCCTGCCCATTCAGCCGCTGGAAGGAAGAAATGGGGCTGTGTTGTTTAAGTGAAGTCACAAAGAACACTGCAGTCATTCATCTTAAAGAGGGCAGGTGAAGTCACCCCATAAGGCAAAAAAAAGTATGAACACTGACCTGAGCAAACGGGCATTTATCTTTCAAAGGCATGACTGATAGCGAGAGAAAGATTGAAGGAGACTGAAAAAATGTGCGACAAAGCACATGGTGCCACACAAAATGGACTTAGGTCATGGTGTAGAAATGAAATCCCTTACATATGAGAGTCCTACATTACCAGGATGTGATTTTATAGTGGGATTGTTGAAGTCAAATCAAGGGCATGGAAATATGGTCCAAGACATCGTAGTCATTCCAAACCTACAGAAAATCTAAACAAGCAAGACGAGGAGAAATAAACAAAGAGGGGGCAGCAGAGAAATGGAACCTGCAGGCTAAATTACCTTTGGGTTCACCTCAGGTGTGCCTCTTAATCATGCTGTTGGTCTGGCTTAGAGGTTTTGATAAGGGTAGTGACTGTTTATTGAAGATGGCAGACTCACATGAGCCTTAGAACAAGCAGTGTGGAAAGCATCCCGGGAACACAGAGGCTGTAAACCATCATCCTGGCACATATAAAGACTCATATAAACAGGGATCTCGCTCATATTTCACATCTTTACTGGCACTGGCTTTACAGCTTGTGCGAGGTATTCAAGTGTGTACATGAGGATAGTCTCCGTTATATCTCAATAACTGTACCTGCAGAGGGTTAGGGAGCAATTTAATGCTTAAAAAGCCAAAATGTAAACACTCCCCAAGTGATGAAGATTGTGGCAGAGCATAGTGGATCTGACTGGGGAACAGTCTGCTAATTCATTTCTTCAGAATCCTTAATGTTCTTTAACTTGGTTTTCACTGTACTTTCATCCGCAGCCCCGTTTAAAAATGAACGTCGGATTTGTTCTCATCTCAGAATTAATCAAGCAGCAATGATCGCAATTTACACATTAAGACTGAATGAAATACAGTTCCTGTGTGAGATTTTCATGCACTCACAGGCACAAATGTCAAACTATTTTGGGTCTTTCAGGATTTATTTCAAAAGTTAATCTTGAATAATCACGTAAACTAACAATCGGGTGCATAACCTTGATATTATTGAGGATTTTCTCTACTTCATACAGATTCAAAATTGCACACAAAAATTACTTAACCTCATTAAAGATACTTTATGTTTCTTGGGGTATCTGCTAACTCTCTTTTTGTTTTCCTTCTTAGTTGATATTTAACCTTGAAGTCCAACTTTTGCATCAACTTTTTTCTACTTATAAACATTTAGATTGTTTTGATAATCCTACTAAGAATATAATTTTTATAATAAGGATCCATACATCCATTTACAAATAAATACCTTTAAAAAGAAATACTAACAACCCCTCTGATCGCAAACTTTGTTTTCTGCGCCACGTTAGCAAAACAAAGTTATCAAGTGGTTTTGCACAGCTAGACAGACGCACATCAAATACAGAAGTCCTCCAGAAATTGTGCCAACTTGCTATAAAAAAGGAGAACTATTTGTCTCTCTCAGGTTTTTGCCGAAACACAACTCTCTTTGGTGAAAAAGACATAAAACGTACCAGCAATTTTAAATGTGTCCTTAGACATTCAGCTGCAAATCAGAGAGGCAGGCTTTGCGCTGTAACCCTGTTGCAATAACCACAACCATGTCAGGTTGAGTTTACATGGTATTCATCAGCCTGCACAAGCAAATATTCATAAAATTTGAAAGGGGAATTATGAAATTGTTTTAGCAAATGGCTTCTTTATTTTAGTGCCAGATCACCCAAGACCCTAGTTATCGAAGCATTTAAAAAACATCATTTATTCAAAGGGTTTTAGTTTAAGAGCACAGTTTTAGTGGCAACACATTAATGAACTCTTCAGTGAGGGAACAAATGTATTGTTGTGTGTCACTAGATCTTCACTTTGTGTCATGTGAGCATGTGCTACGGCCTCCAGATCTGCTGGTTTTCATTAATATGTACAATAGCAGAATCATGTCTCCTCTGATGGGGCTGCAGGGCATTGGAAAAGGTTACTCACAGAGGAGGACTGCAGAGCTTAAGGCAAAGCGAGACATGACAGCCTCTTCAGAAAAAACATCCCTTTTTAATATATTCTATTAAACTGTTTTGGCAAATGAAAACTGCTCTTGGGCTCAAAAACTTTCAGTAGAACATGTAAACACTTTATGTCTGTCATTGAAACATCCACCATACACCAGCAATTTAAGCTATGAGAAAATACCAATTTACATTTACTTAAACAGTAGATGTTAGACTTCACTCTTATCTTTTTTTTCCCTGTGTCAAAGGAACAAAGAGAAAGTGTGATATCAAAGCTATGCGTTATTGTGACACATAGTGCTTCCCAAGTGTATGTGTACCTCTTGAACCTTTTTGCTTTTTGTTCCATTCCAAACACAAACATCAATGTCTTTTACTAAAGATTTGTGACAGTCCAACATAAAATCGCACCTGAATTTGGAGTGGATACATGGGTTTCAGCATTTTTACAACTAAACATTTGAAAAGTGTGGCACACATCTGTATTCTCCACCTACGAGTAAACACTTTGCAGAATAGCCTTTTGTTAAAAATGTCTCAGGATTTGTCTACATCACTTTTACCTATCTAAAAAGAAAAGTAATTGTTGCCCATAGCTAAAGCTCAGTCAGATTGGATGAACACTGTGTTTGAACAACCTTTCTAAACTCTTGCAACAGATTCTCAGTTAGATTTCAATCTGGGTTCTTGACTTGACCCTTCTCTATGAAAATGATTTGATCTAAATCTCCACATTGTGGTGTTGGCAGTATGCTCAGAGTAGATATCCCTCTTGAAAGTGGATCTCCACCCCAGTTCTGTTTTTTTTTTCTTTTCAAAATGCCCACTTTATTTTGTTCCATCCATTCTCCAATCATATATGAACAGGGATGAGGTAATAGCCACCTAAAATAGTTAAGAATTGAATAAAAAACGCATTGGAAAGTGCAAATATATAAAAGCCTCAAAAGCTCAGGCCATCTTTATGTCAACTGATCTGAGACTATAAATCCGTTGAAGTCCCTAGTAAAGAAATTAGTTTATGCAAACTGTATTCCGGAGTTCTGAGGGTCTATTAATCTTATACTTCATAGATCTGACCTTAATGGAGAAGTGGAAGAAAGGAAGCCATTTTTGAAAGTAAGGCCAAAAAAAGTTCTGATTGATGTTTCCTACAAGCACATGTATAGGACACAGTAAGCATGTGGAAGAAGATATTCTGGTCAAGTGTGATTTAAGTCTAATCTCTCAGTTTATGTACAACAACTGTCCTGGATACGTATCACTCTGGTGAAGTCTGTTTTATTATTAAATGACATCAAAACCCTAATTTTATTAAAACATTTTGTTTCCTGACCCTAATCAAAGAGTTTCCTTAAGAAAAACATGCAGAAATAATATTATTTGCCAAACTAAGCTTTACTGAATCCATCTGGTAATTTAACAAATCTGTTGGATGCGAATTTGTTGAAAGTTATTTGTAAAGCCCAGTCAGCCAACATAAAAAAGAGATCAAAGTAGGAAAAAGCTGCAGAGGGAAGAAAGACCATTGAGTACAGGAAGCCATGTGATCTTAAAAGGACCATGAAGATG
The DNA here is from genome assembly GCA_903066815.1 of Brachyrhaphis roseni. Classification (NCBI taxonomy): domain Eukaryota; kingdom Metazoa; phylum Chordata; class Actinopteri; order Cyprinodontiformes; family Poeciliidae; genus Brachyrhaphis; species Brachyrhaphis roseni. The sequence continues at coordinate 25,128 of CAEFZY010069116.1, forward strand.
TACATTCACAATGAGACTGAATTAATGGAAATGGCAGATAGGGTCCAATTTAGTGGAGATTTTTAAAAAAAATCAAATGCCACAGTCTATAAATTTGCCACGATTTAAAGCACAGTCTTCTGCCTAAGACGATACAAATGAGTTGGAGTTTTGTGAAACAATTTGCTGTAATATGAAACCGTACTGGGCTTCCAGCTAAAAATCACTCCAGCCTATATGTTATGCCTTGTAAAAGCAATTGAAAATAGAGTTTGAATTGCTCTTTTATCAGTTCAAGTACGTGAAAGGAGAAATTACATAGCCACTCCTTTGCTGTAAGACCAAGCAGTCATCATCTTTGAGCAGTGCACCACTTGACTTGTGGTGGTGTAATATAAGAGCACCTATTCATCCTGCAAACTTCTATCATCTGGCACAGAAAGCCACTAAATCTTGTTATAAGCTCAGAGGGGATAGAGTGGCTCAGCGTTTATGAACGCTGCTTGGAAGCCCTGGGTACATTTTAGGAATTATTCCTGCTCCTTTTAACGGCAAACAGCAAGAAATCACAGCACCAGTTGCGGTCATTTGTTACAGGCTTAATGTTGTTGTGGCGTGTTGTCTTGTACCAAGGCAACAGATCGGCTTCGGCGACGTCGTCTCTGACCTTCAGCTTTGTCTCCGATTTACCAAAGCAAACTAATTAAATCTGACAGAAGAAATGCAATTCTGCATATTAGTTCATACATACCGAGAAATAATTTCAACACACCAAGGAACGGGCAACAATTTTAGATAATGCATGCACTTAACTTTTGCAGCCCTGAATCTCCTGCCTCTCAAAGTCATTGTGGCTGCTTGAATGAGAAGCGTGGCGAACACGCTTAGGCTTAGCCGCAGACCCTATAAGAGTTACTTTGAATGTTTTTCTCTTTTTATTTTTTCTGTCTACTAAGCTAACAAAGGAGGGGTAACTTCACTGCAGAGAAAGAAGAGATGGCTTGTTTTTAGATCAATAATTTACAGAGAGGCTACATAAACCAAAAGCATAATAATAAATTTAGTCATATATTGAAGATGCTTTTTTAACTTCATCAAGACAGAGGAATGCAGTCATAATGATTTATAGCTTGGCAATGCTGCCCTTCAGTGGCAGCTGGCTAGAATAACTTCCTTTGAAGATCAAGTTTTCCTTTAAATAACACTGTTTATGCTTGTGGAAAGTAAAATGTGGAAGAGAATAAACCAGAATAAATCATTTCAGTTCCTGTTTTCCATAACAACTAGCCTCAGACTGTGAAAATATTTTATTGTGACTAAACTCCCTTTTTCTGATTTCCAAAAGTCATTCCTCTCCATTGTTTCCTCTTTGCAATTTGAAGCGAAACCCAACAATTCCTCAGAGTCTGCCTGGTTGAGCTTTTACCATGAGGGAGCGCAACTCTATGTAGGTCAAGCGCACGTAAATGTCAGGGTTTGTCCCGCCAAAAATAAAGACAAATGTGTCGTGGCACATGCCCGAAAATGTAATCTAAGGTGGTGATCCATCAACGGCCCATGTTTCAGGCCTGATTAACCTGCCGGTTTCATCATCTTGATGCTCAAGGACAACCCCAATGTGCAAGTATTCTACTAGTCCCTTGAATAGCAGATCAAAGTGTTTGCATCAGAATAAGATCGTCCCAGCTTCAGATTTTTGGGAATGCAGAAACCTCAAAGCCACATCTAATCCGGTTAAGGAATTGTCCTCAGTCGCCACTTTGCTAACATAAATGTCACACCATTCCCCATGCCCAGCTGAGCGACACATGTTCATTGCATTTGATGGTGCTTCTGACCTCATTGTGATACTGTCTCTCCTCCAGGCCTCTTCATACAGCCAGACACTAAAATGGGGTTATGTCATTTAAAAATGTGATGCCGTTTCTTAAAAGCTTTTTACTGCTTTTGCAACACTGTTTTTTAACTCTACGATGATAATACGATTGTGAACGGCAAAGTCCTTTTTCTCAATAACACCGGCTAGTATTTACAGAGGAACACCAGTCCATGAGCTGCCACAAACATAGAAAACCACAATGCCAAACAAAGTCCACTGGTGAAAAATAGCATGCCCAGACCCCTAAAACACATGTATAAACAATATGCATTACATCAGTGACCACCCATCTCTGTTCATGCTTACGTCACCAAAAACATTTCACAAAATGTATTTTCCAGCCTCAAGGTACCGCACAGTGTACAACAACCACCTACATGTTCACTAATACTGTGCTGGACCACACATAACAGCAAACAATGACTGTGACTGTTGTCTAAGATTAAAGCATTCAGTATCACAATGTTTCCTTCCAGGGTGGCAAAGAGGGGTTTTTTGTTGTTTTTTTTCTTGTCAAGTTGTTTAATACATGATGAGAACGTCAGACCGCTGCAAAGGTCTTGTTTATGAAAACCCTCACATTCTTGTTAGGATTAAAGAGTTGACACTGTGACCTCTATTGAATGAGTGAAAATAACCCTTCATAGTACACAACACTACAAATCCTGTCTTTACAAAGAGTTCCCTGTTAAAATAAACAGTTCAGGATTTTTGAAGTGAGGTTCCAATATGTAGTCCAAAAGAGACAATCAAAACAAGCTAAATAGTTGCCTTGTTAACCAAAAACAAATCATATCTCAAAATGGCTGGTGGTCTATGCGAATGATTTTTACACACATTTAACCCAACTTCATTTGTGCATCGGGTTGATATTTATACAGATGCTGATGATTTTTTACACAGAAATAGGAGATAGAAAGCAATGTGCAGGTAATGATCTTCCTATGTGAAACAAGTCATGAGAACAAAATATACTGTTTTCAGAATAACTGCCTCATAAATAAAGTAGTAAAATATTAACCCTTCTATACGTTAAAGTTTTTATAAACCAACAATATTAAGACTGTTTTAGTGAATGTTGTTTTGTTCACTTTTACCCTACTCTTTTATTAGACATTTACTCTGATATAAAAGTCGTCCTCAAAATCCAACGTGTGCTTCATATTTTTTTAAAGGGTAATGTGAGTTGTGTTGTTAGTTGTAATGGTATTCTCAGAATTATGTAAATGAAACACAGCCTTAAAAGACTGTTAGCAGTTGTTTCCAGTTCATTGTCGACCACTTCAGTCACTGTAGTGGTTCTCAAATATCTTGCACAGCATGTCTTTTACGAGTCTTTTGTTTTTGTTGCACCAGTGTGCCGGAAGAGCTTACCCTTTTGTCTAAGCTATTGGCTCTACATCTTAGCTTAGTTCATGGTAAATAATATGCGTCATATTTAACTTGCAAGTTGTTCATACCAAATGTTTCATTAAAGGCTGGTATAGTATTGCCAGTTGTGCATGTACCGTAGTTTGAGAACCGTCACTATGCATGTTCGTAGTCTTTGTTTTACACAGGAAGATCATTGGTGGTTCTCCCCTTCCTACTGTACTTCCATCTGAAAAGATGTATGTTTCTGATTTGTGCTTTAAAGTACTGCACCATATCCCCTAAAGGATTAATAGCTTAAAGAGCTACAAATAATCAGAAAAATAAATTGTTTTTTTTTTCTTCTCCATTCATGCAGGGCAGCCATTTTGGGTTTTGAGGTTTTGAGAAGCATCTGACTTTCCTTCACAGTATTCCGCCTTTTTAGGGTAATTATGATTTTTTTTTCATTGTAAACATGGAAATTCCAAATAAGACCTGTCATGGGAGTACTCTATCCACTAAATGACTACAATTCAGCAACGTGAGTAAACCATGGCTTAGTGATATCCAGGTGTTCCAGCAATTAGTACAATATAATATGGCAGCCTAGACTAATAGAAATGTTTTAGTCTGTACAAGATTGTGGTTCTATCGTAACTTTTTTTTTTTTTTTTTTTACATCCAAGAAAGCAAAGAAGCAGAGAATGTGCTTTCTTGGATGTTTTCTTTCTAATTTTAATGAGAATTTCTTTTTAGTGCAGGTATTGCCTTTTGGTCTGTGAATACCTAAATAATAGTTTTCTTTCGTTATATATATTTGTATGTGAAAGTTAGCTTTTATCAAGGTGGTTCCCCTTACAAAATGTTGAGAACCTCTGGCTTAGTTAAATCCAGGTGTTCTTTTTTTCCCCCTTACTTTTTAAATTTTCTCTCGCAGCGTCCCGTCCACACGTGTTGTAGTACTATTGCCCATTAGGTGTCGCTCAACCACTGGCCCTTTTGAATCCAGCGCCCAACCTCTGTCCCGGACCGTCTGGATTAGTCAGCGCTCTAGACCAATCACAGCCGAGCTGGGCGGGACATCCATTGTTACTACAGATCCTGGGAGAAGTTTGCAGCCGACCTGCTGCCGCTGCACCTATGAGCCTTCACGTAAATGAATAGCCCCGGCTCGACGCGCCACAAGACGAGCTGATTATGCCGAGATAAGGAGCATATGACCCGCGCTCCCTCCGATAATGGCATGCGATGACGCTTCACCCGCCGAAGACTTCCCGGACACGGTGATGCCCAGGGGGGCTCCCTGCATGTGCGGCAAGAAGTGCAGGGGTCGGAGCGGCAGTGCTGTCTTTCTAGGATTATTCCTGCTGTCGCTCACCCTACACGCAGTCACCCTGGTCTGCTATTTGGACCTGCGCTCCGAGGTGAAAAGGGAAATTACCCACCAGAAGCGGGACTCTATGGTGACACACGCCGGGGTTGACCAGGATGACCCGGTGGGGGTTCTGCCGCCCGGCCACCCACGAGTGGACACCGGCAGCAGGCACAGCGAAGAGGATCGAGAGGTATAAAGAGAACCTGTAATGAGATTCAGCACGCTTCTTCTTTCGGAGGCTGGTTGATTGCTCCTGTTTCTGTGTCAGGGTGTCAGGTTGTGTGTCTGTGTTCTGTCCTTGGCATGTTTTTCTGGCCAACTTCATGTGCAGAATCCTGACAACCAGCTTGTTTCAACCCAGTTCCCAGGGAGATGTATGTTGAGAGAAATATTTGATTCCCTCATTTTTACCCGATCGACTGATCAGGTAAAGATGAGGGAATCATCGTTACCTGATCAGTCAGGGCAGGTAAACCCATCTGCCCTGCCTCAATAAAGCATCTCCCATTGGAGAATATATTGGAATAAACTCATAGTACGTATTCATTATTCCAGTTTATTATCCCCCCCCCCCTTCTAAAAACAGAAATAGTTAGGTGTTCAGAGTTTTGCCCAGCTGGAAACCCACAGGGGGGTCAGTGAGTGTGCTGGAGCAGGTGGACTGCACATTAATTGAATCACCAGCAGGTGCAAAGCCCCAAGGGCTGATGTAAATTCATCAGGACTTAGATGGGGCACTTGGTACTTGGAGCAGAGCCAGTCTCCGTCTCACATGTGTTTTCCCTTTTGGCAGCGGCTTGATTGAACACTCATTGTGTTGTCTGTGGCTTTGGCAAACAGCCCCCCTCTCCTCCCCCTCCTCTGACTCCTCCACTCCCTAATTTGATCAGCAGGAAAAGTACCAAGTTTCACCTCTCAACTTTACGTTGCTGTCTCACTGCTGCTTATTTGTCAGCGGTTGTGTAAGCTCTGTGCTGGAGAAAACGATCCTCTGTGTGGGACATTGGCCAGGACCTGTAGCTGTCACCCTGAGGAATTTAACTTTTCCAGTGCAAACACATTTATTCCTCTGGAGGGAACATTAATGAGATCAATCATTCGTATTGGGATTTCTCCTTAACATTTGTCTCTCACAAGCTTGGGATATTTATTTAGCTGTGTCTTTGCTTGGCTTATTTTAGATAGTAGCTGTTTCCCTTGTTGTAGCCGAGTGAGACGGGCCTGGTATTCGGCCCAGATGGTGATGCTTCATGATGTGAAAGACTGTAGCCCAGCTGTAAATATTTAACAGTGCTGTGATGCTGTCCGTGCCAGATGTCTGCATTAAACAACTCTGATTACACGTCCCACAGTTTACATAGTTGGAGAAACAGGAGCATGTGGCATTGAGGCCGCACTTGTTAGCCCTTTTTTTTTTTTTTTCCAAGTCCGTTCCTTTGAAGAATCTCTCATGTAGAGTTAAAAAATGTTTACTGGAATCTTCACACGCGTCTGCATCAAAGGGCCCCTCAGCAGGAATGGTTGAAATTTGATGTGACGTACAGGTATACAGACAAGTGTAGCAGAACAATCAGCATACATCTGATGTGGCAAACATAAAACAAGTGGTACTCAACTGTCCACAGCATGTGTAACCTGGATATTTTTTTATTTATTTTTTTTGTGCGTATAGCTTATGTTTTGAGAAAGACAGGTGATATGGATGTCCTCATTATGGTAAAACGACTTTTTAAACATTTTGAAGCATGTATCTGATCGGTTTTAGCAGAGTTTCTTAGCGAAACAAATCCATTTTGCTTCTATGAACAAGTGCATCCAAAAGAATTTCAAAGAAAAAAAAAGAGCTGTTTCTAGTTTGGCAGCTTCTTGTATCCAACTGAGAAGAGAATGATTGCTTGACATCCCACTGTTGCTGTAGGTGTCATCAGATAAAACAGAAATGGGTTATCTCTGCCTTTTTGTCAAGTGTTACTCTGGTCAGTTTACCTCTTTACCATTTCATACCCCTATTTCACATATGTACATTGCCTTTTTGTCTCTATAACTAAACCATTTTGCACTTATATACTTTGTGAACAGGCTCTTCCAATAATTATAATGATAAATTGCCGATAAATGTTCATATTTCACCCATAATTTGATTTTATTGTATATTGCTTTCTGAAAACTTAGGTTAACTATTATCCCTTTTTCAATTTTGGTTCTGGTTCCTCGTGTGCAATATGACAGATAACGACCCAGTATCAGACCAAAAGGACTCTAAATGAGCTCACATAATTAACTTTGCATAAAACAGACTAAGTAGATTATGGAAAGTTAACTTACGTCAATATAGATACAAGTGAATGCTAGGTTCATATAGAAATGTCAAGCAGTCAACCAACAAGTCAGGTATGACCAAACTACAAACAGAAGTAGAGAAGGGACAAAATGACTAGAACTCCACGTTGTCCCTACAACGTTTCTCACTTTTTGTAGTTTTGGACATTTTTTTTAGCAGACTTCTGGTGTTAGATGGAGCCATCTACCAATTGACGCCAATGGACATTCCGTGCTACGTATTTCATAAAAGTAGATGTTTGCTTTAAAACAATACATAAGTGAATTAAATTGTACAATAGCTAATAGTAGTTTTGCCTTGTAATGAACCAGCGGCCCCTCCGTGGTGTACCCGACCGCTCAGTGACCACTAAACACCCCCGTGGCCCTGATAGAAAAGGTGGTTTTAGAAAACGATGGATAGATATTAGCTACGTTTGTCTCCATAACCCATGAAAATACTGAACCATAAAAAAAACTATTTGAAATGGCATTGTGTGGGTTCAAGTTGGTAAAGGAGCATTTCTTTGAACTGAAGACGTTGTTTATAAGGGCTAAGATTCACACTTTATTGCATATTTGTCAGCTATAACCTGGTGCCTTCTCTTAGAGTAGATGCTTTGACTTATCGCAGTCAGTCTTGAGAGTAAACTAGAAGATGAAAATCCAATCAGAAGAAAGCATCCACTAATAGGTATTAGAAATCAAAAATCTTGTGTGTATAAGCAGAAATGGAACTGATGATGATAAATGTAAGTCACATCCAGCAGACTTCAGTTTTCTATGTCAGTGAAAAGTATTCATCTCAATCATTAACAAGAATGGCAGTGCTTAGATCGTTAAGATTTTTTTAGAAACAATCGTAAAACTAAGCAGCCGTTTCCGGAATGCAGGTAGAACTTAAGAACCACTTAAAAACTTCACAGTTTCACCAAATCCGTCCAGTTGCTCTCTTAATCCAAGCAGATGAGCTGGCGATTTATGATCTGGGTCTGGGAAGTGATCTTAACAGTCCTCACCTCCACCTCGCTGTTGGTAATGCCCTTGAGCAAGGCAGTAAATTCCAGCTGTTTCGCAGATCTGCTCAGTTCCCAACAGTAAAAATAAAACAACCTCCGTCCAGGTGTGTATGGCGCTAATATCTAATGTGTATGGCAGCGAGATGTGGGGGTTGAGCATGTTGTGCCTTTATCCACCTGACATCAGCGAGAGAAATGTATTAAAGTGTGATCTAAGGATTATTTGATCGTGTTAGCTCGGCTCATGGTTTCTTCTTGGGCCTTCTGTTATATGAAATAATTCTGTGCTCTGATCTGTGCCTTCAAAGTCTCAGAGAGAGCACATGCTGAAACATCTGGAGTCTGGTTAATGGCTATTAAAAAAAAAAAGCCAGTTTGATGGGAATCAAACTCAAAAGTCCTTACTCGCGTACAACGTTGAGGCGCCGGGTGGGCTGTGACCCTCTTTGATTGTAATTTGCTCCCGATAGCTAAAACAGCAAGTATCGTGATTGTTCACTCGGATATCATGTATAAATGAATGAACTGTCGTAAAAGCCCAATAGGAGGTTAAAACATCGGTGATGTGAGGATGCAAACACATAAGCGCACACAGCCTGAATCGTTCTGACAGGCAGATGGCGCAGACAGATTGAGTCCAGAGTCGTCGCAAACATCAACCAAAATAATAAATTCTCGACGTGTTCAAGTGCGGAATCTCTCCGCCAGCAAGTGTTGCAACAGTCCGAGGGGTGATTGGCTGCTGACAGGCTACATTTCCCTCACGTTGAACTTCATAGTGTATGCGTACTGTTATTGAATTACCAGGGTCATGGTTTAAAACACATGGCTCGCCCAGAGAGAAGCGGTTAAGATGGGGAGGCCGCCCTTTTGTGTGTGTGGTGTTTTAAAAGAAAACACGCTGTCATCGTCGAATTCGATCGCTTGAATCACAGGAGTATCACGAGCCGTCGGCTCTCAGGAGGATGCATGCCACTGGGGTTAGTAATGCATGCACAGCGGTGATGGGCACCCGACATGCAACATCAGCCACCAGCCCTCGGTTTCACCTCCTCAACTTTGTAACCTCACATTCTTAAGCGCTATTGGGTTTCACACGTCTATGCCGTAACCAGGATGGATATTTAGTGCAGTAAAATAGAAAGGAGAATCTACTTGTTGTCTTTAGTCATCATAAATATGTAGGGAATCTGATGTTTAAAAGTGCTAGCAAGCATACTAGCTTTTGGAGTGGTGCTAATTAAAGCAAAAGGAGCAATCCTGTAATAGCAAAATTACACAGCCTGGGGTGACTGAATTTTAGTCATATCCTCACGAAGCAACAGGGAATCGCATCCATGGCTCGCAACAGCAACCCCCCTCACTTTGAAGATTTGAAAGCCCTCTAATTAATTGCATTTTCCCTTTGTGCCGAAAAAGAATGGTTTACTCAATAGTTGGCACTTGGCATACATACCAACACGTTGTCATCCTGATTTACTGTAACTCGGCGTGCCTTTGAAGACGATGAAGGCTGCAAATGTTGTAATGATGTGAAACCAAGCAAGCGAGAGTGTGAAACCATTCCGCATGGTACTTTAATGGGAGCTTTTAGTTTAAAATTAATTTTTCTTCCCCGCTCTTTTGCCTTCATCTGTCAGCTGCACCGGTTTGGTAGTAGCCTCGCAGACTGCTTGTTTGTCTTTCGTCGTTCTGCCGGGCCCTTAATCTCGGGCCAGAAATTGGCTGCGAGATCATGTTTGGCTGTCAGAACAGACGAAAGTGTAAAGCCATATGGCTGAACATACACACCAAGAATACTTTTGAGATCCCCTTCTCCCCCCCTCGTTCTTTTACACACCAACAGCTGGAGAGGAGATGTGGAGGCACCTGCACGCCAAATGAACAGCGAACGTTTCTGCTCCCAGGAACATCTGGAGCGGCTGTGTGTCCGTAAACTGTTCCAACTCGCACTCGTTCATCGGTTCTGGACTTCCCGGGCCTCGTAAGGTCAGACATAGCTGACAGCTGGTCAGGGACGTAGATGTTAACTGCACTCTGAGCCGGCTGGGGAGGTGTTCGACATGATTCAGCTCATCGCTCACTTCAGGGAAGGCATTCGGGAGGGTGGGTGTTCCCACATCTGAAAAGAGGTATAGAAAACTAGAAACATAACTTCTTGTGTCTGTCTTCTTATGGTCTGTCAGTGGTTTTGGTTTAAAACCACACTGGGGAGGCACTGGGAGTTCACACTGCTTCAGAAGGGGGCGATATCGGGTTGTTGGGGCTTCGTGACTGAACTTAAAGAAATATTTCCCATTTTACTGTCTTAAAATCACAAACCTCGATGTATTTTATTAGGATTTTATGTTGTAACCTAACACATAGCAAATAAAACCGTGAAATGGGAAAAAATGCCTATAAAAGCTGCTTATAGTTTCTAAAATATTTTACATGTATAATGAGCAATACTTGAAACATTTTTTTTATGTGATCACATGTCAAAAATGTAATGCCAAAAATTTAGATCTACTATGGTTGTACAATTTTGGAAAATATTATTTTGTTTTTAAGTTAAATAATTCACATTTTTGCCAATCCCCTTGTTTTCAGTTGTTCTTCATTCACTGTGACCTTCAGCCCTCCATTGTGAGATTAATATTTCACTAACAAAATAATTGTGATATAGTATACATCACTAATATTAAAAGGAAATTACAAAATTATGTATAATTTTTTTGTCATTTGATGTCCTACTTTTGTTCATCTGACATGTGAAATTCAAATATTATGCTGCACATGAAAAAAACATATACGTACACATTGTAGGATATGATAAAAGAAAGTCTGTATGGTGGTTTGGATGTTTCTGGTGCCAGGTTTCAGGGCAGTCTGACACTGATCAGCACACCAATATGTAGGTCATATAAAAAGACAGCAGTGGGAAAATTGATTTACGGATCTTAAATCAGCCACACCAGATCTGTTTCTTGGACTTTTTTTGTCTTTTTTTTTTTATTTTGGTTATTTATGTCACCAGTGAATAGGCTGGGACCAGGTGCATATGAATAGGTGTTGCTCTCGAATTAACCCCACCTCATGTCCTCCTTTTGTGTTGAAAAAGAAAAAAAAAAAAAGGTGAATTTTAGAGCGTCCGTGGCCAGGTGACGAGTTCAGACACAGACAGAAACGACTCGGGTTACGGGATAAATTACCGCCCGTACTGGGACAGACAATGACTTGGCCACAGGTGAACGTCTCGGCTCGCGTCTTTTTAAATGCCCCAAGTTGTTTCTGTGCAAACATTATATGCAAAGAATAGAATCAATACTTGTAACGTGTGTTTCCCTCTCAAAACCTTGGATTGTTTTTCCTTTATTTTCTGTTTACTTCAGATGCTTCATCCCAGATTGCATTGCTGCTATTGATATTCACAGCTGTTCTATTCAGGCCTCTTTTGTTCGACGCTTGTTGCACGTTTGAGTTCTGGGCAATTTTCCACTCTTAAATTTTCCCTTATCCTCTTTGTGTCCCCTTCAGGAGCGGTTCCTCTACAGAAACGATGACTTCCATGGCACAAAAGACAGCAGAGGAAGAACGCGACGAGCAAAAAGGAGTCCTGGCAGGGAAACAGACACAGGTGTGAGGCGTTTTTTTTTTATTATTTATCCACACCCTTACAAAGAAACTGTAATCGGATGCTGTGTTTCTCACCTTGTCATTTTCCACCTGTAGACTAACTACTAGAGGTGCCTAATGTCAATTAGGCTTTTCCCTGGTTCATTACCAGGAAAATCAACCAGGGAATTTCCAATTTCCAATTTACTTTAAGGTCTGACCTTCCAAACACATTTATAGCACTAATTTTGCAAATAGGAGAGATGTTTACTGTACATTTCCATGGGAAGGGGATCCATGAACATTTGGAAATAATTTCAAATTGGAACTGTGTTGGAATTAAATGAAAATTGTGGCCAATTTTATGCAATGTAATCTTACCCCTGTTGTTGGCCAACATTTCTAAACGTATTGTTTGTCACAGGCAAAGATCCATGCAAAATAATGCCATTAAAAAAGGTTTCAACAGATTTATTTATTTGCAAAACTTGATCAAAATTGAATTATTTTACTGGTCATTCAGTTCTTTCACTGAAGAAAGAACAAAATAGGAATGTCAATAACATTGTTCAAGTATGGAGAACTGGAGCGAGCACATTCAGACTTTTTGATGCTCTCTTAAAGTAAAAAAAAAAAATCTAAGTGTGGTCACAATTGTAGAATCAGTAGTACAAGTTTATAAAACTGTGTCTATGTGAAGAAGAAATGTGGTGACGAGGGGCATGGCCCTAAACCCCAACAATACGCAGTATGCCATGTGCATGTGATTTGAATAACATTAATTTACTCAAGATTAATGCCATTAAGTCTGGTTGTTTCAGTCAACGTTATGCCAGAACGAACTTTCCTCAACTATATTTAAAATCTCTATTAAAGCGGTGGCCATTCTTGCTAACCTGAGCATTCATGAGAGACTCTGCTGACAAGAAGAAGCTGTAGCACAGCAGAGAGAAAGCCGGAGGGTGTGAGCAGCACGCACACAAGGATGATTGACACCTGACTGTGATTGTTTTGTTTTATTTCTGACGGATCAGCTTGTTTGTGGACTTGACAGCGTTCTACCTTCTCTGCGTAGAGAGAAGTCAGAGAAGCTCATTATGCTTTCAGAACATGATAGTTTTAACAAATATGCAAAATACTATACACATGTATGGGTGGGTGTGTGTGTGTATATATATTTAAATATATATATCTATATATATATCTGGATTAGTCCACTCTTGTTGACTACATTGCACCTACTGACTTGACTATTGAGCAATTGTTTCTGTAGTAACGGGGTTCGGTTACTGTGTAAATAAAGGGCTCATGTTGGGATTACTGCTCCTAAATTCTGAAAACTGGATGTTAATGGCTTCTCACTTCTCTGTGGAATAAATTATTTTAATATTTTTTTAAACTTCTTTGCGCTAACTTTACAAAGCGACCCCACCACATCATTTGGCTGTGCTTTTGTAGCAAAAACATTAAGTGAAATGGGATTGATTAATACTTGGATAGCAAGCAAGGACAACAAGGGCTTTGGGAGGGTTTCACCAATTCGAAACAGACAGTGAAATCCTCTCGATTTTCATCAGTCTCAAAATAACACAGTCTCTCAAATGTCGTTCGCACCTATCATCGCACATCTGAATATTAGAATAATAATCAGCAGTGTTGATGGCTTTCATTATTTTAAGCTGGTTTATTTGAACTAATAACTCCATTGAAGGAAGAAAAAAAAACAACCATATGGCCAATGTGTCTGAATTAGCTTTTGTTTAGAATCTGAGCTATGCAAATAAAAACGAAAAGCAAAGACTTTGATGTTTCATGTCTGAGTGCAACAAGTGCACCATGATCACAAGGCATTCCAGCGTCTGTGGCGTGACACTGAATACTTGGGGTGTGGCGGTGGCGGGGGAATTTAGTGATTGTGTTTAAATTAGAAGAAAAAACTCACCTTTGAGAGTTTCTACATGAATCAGTAATGTCCCGAGCCTCTAAACACTAATCATTCCCAGGTCTTTCCTCTACGCCGAGCGCACAGGCTAAGGCTTTTGTAATCTCAGCCTTAGATGTGTGCTGTTTTGTGTGCATTTATGTATGTGTGTCCTTTTTCTTTCTTTTTTTTTTTTTTTGCACGTGTGTGTGTGTGTCTGCAGCGCTCCTCTAACGGGCACCAGATTCCAGATAGGGCTGCTCGTTAAGAGAAATCTACTCGGATGCATCCAGTCATTTAGCCAGGGGAGAAACGCCGGCCCATATGTTTGAGGGGGGACTCAAACTGTGAGGTTTTAAGGTTAAATGGCCTTTGTAGTTCTAATGACATGGTAAACATGCACAAAAAGGCTTTTTGAAAGGATTCCTCAGCTGAGCATATAAGTGCGCGCACACATTTTAACTCCGGAGCAGTGACATTGATGCCCCAGCGAACATCCGGGCGTGTGCGGCCGCGCACACAACATCGAAGCAGGGCACGGGGCGGGGGGGTTGGTTGCCGGTGGTGAATGTGTGCTTAAACAAACACACGCACACATGTACACACACTTTCATCTGTGTTCTCCATCTGGGTCTAATTCAAAGAAAAAGGATTTTGGCAGGATAAAGTATCTCTCTAATGATCTTCTCCAGTTCCACTGCCTGCGAATGCTTAAGGCACTTGTTCATACAGAGGAGGTGAAACCGCACTTACAAATTACTACACTACGAGATACCGCAGACTGACGTACCTCCACTCCAGTGTGTTTCGGCGCGCACCGTCTGAATCTGGTAAACCCGATTATAGGATACCTGCGTGGAACGAGGCGGACGCCCTGGATGCTGTCCAAGATGGTGATTATTCATGAAACTATTTCAGGAATAATCATGCTGCTATTTTTTTTTACTATTTCAGAATCAAATGGAAAGGAGAAGAGGAAAGAGAGGAAAAAAGGTATTTGTCTGCTTTTCTTTTGGTTATTGAGAAGACTGCCGTTTGTATCGCCTAATTACAGTTGGTACTGTGCCTTGCAAGATGTCTATTGGGATTTCATGTGGCAGACAAGCAAAGTAGTATAAAATTAGATGGAAAACTAGATTGTTTCAAACTTTTTTACACAAATGTCTGAAATATGTAGGATGCATTTGTATTCAGCAATCTTTCCTCTGATACTATTAAATAAATCCAGTACAACCAATTAGTCAACTTACTGGTAAATAGCCTGCACATATGTAACTTAATAGTATAAATAGAGTTGTTCTGTGATGTCCTCTGGGGTCATGAATAGGTCAGGTTTTGATTTTTGAAGTGGTTCCAGCAGGTTTAAAGCAGGCTTTATCCCCAGCTTTTAGCATCTCACTGGACTAATTCTTCATAAAAATGGAAAGAGCTTTGCACAACTGCAGGTGTAACATTAAAAAGGTCGTCAACATAAACAGAAATGTCTGGCAATCTGAGAAACTGTCACCATTGTAACTCTGGAAGAGCTGCAGACATCCACAGCTCAGGTGGGAGGATCTGTCATCAGAACGACTTTTAGTTATGCAGGCCACACATCTGGCCTTTGTGGAAGAGTGGCAAGATAAAAGCAGTTGTTGAAAGAAAGCAATAAGAAGTCAAGCTTTTCACACACAAAAATAAGTGCATAAAATTAAGAAAGGCTATGTTCAAACTTAAAATAAACATGTAGAAGACTTTTTAGCCAAATGAGATCAAAAGTGAACTTTTTGCCCTACAAAGTGTGTGTGGCAAAAAACCTAGACCCCAATGCTCCATGCCCACAATGAAACTTATTTAAAAAAATCTTGGCAAGACATGAAAATTAACATCACCACTCACGATCTCCATAAAGTCTGATTGAATTTGAGTGATTTTTGTGTGTCAAATTAAACTTGAACTTTTAACTTTATTCACTTTGAAGTTATTTTCATAACTGTTTAAAAAAAAAAAAAAAAAAAACTACGCATCTTTTTTTCACTTCCAAATAAACAGAAGTTTGTGTTGGTCTGTCGCATACAAAAACCTAGGTTTGTGGTTGTAACGAGACAAAATGGAGCATTTGAAATATGAACATACTTGCATGTATTTTGTTTTGCTCTGGCCTGTCTTCATATGACCACATCTCTTAAGATCATGCAGGGTAAAGTTCTTGATTAAATTCCAACAAAAGTAACTTTATTGTCTTTCTCTTTGTACAGCAAAGAAAAGGCCTGGACCGCCTGGTCTTCCGGGTCCCCCAGGGCCACAGGGCCCGCCGGGCATCCCAGGGATCCCCGGTATTCCAGGAAGCAACGTTGTGGGGCCCGTAGGACCTCCCGGGCCCCCTGGGCCACAGGGACCTCCAGGCCCTCAGGGTCCGGCAGGTACAAGACTCCGCTCAACATACGCTGAGATAACCGAGAAAACAGCTCAGAGATTTTCCACCTAGATTGCAGTGCTCCCCCAGCACATCGCTGCTTTCCCACACTAGAAGGGGGCTCAAGTTGTCAAAATTGATTAACTCATTGCCTCCACTATGAGGCTGTCTGATTCAGGTTGTCAAACATTGTGCAGAATAGCAGTGATTTATCCTTAAACTATGTCAGTGTTTGTTTTGTTTAATCACCGCTCCTCCTTTTGTTTCTCTCCAGCATTGAACTGCAGGATTTAAAAAAAAAATAATGTCTGTCTTTTATTGTTGCAGGGGTTTCTGATAAGTCAAAGAAATTCCAGGTAAGAGTACACCCTTCATTGAATTAAATCTAATTCTACAAATATTTGTCAATGATAGGGCCTGCCTGCCCCCTTGCAAATTATTCACCTGGGGTTCTTTGTTTTCCAGCCGGCAGTGGTTCACTTACAAGGACAAGAAACAACAATCCAAGTGAGGGAAGGTGGGTGTCTTGCTCATGCTCACTCAGAGATATACTAGCGTGTTTGACACAAAGCAATAAGCCCGAATTATCCCTGTCACTGCTGTTTGTCAAACACACCATTTTGGAGTTATACCAAACAGACGGGCCTGCCAAACACTGAAATTACAAGAAAACAAATGACATTTCTTTAGATTGTTGGCACGCCTTTGATGCTCGAGAGATCCAGCACGCCACATCTGAGGAGATTATGGTCTTTATGTCAAAATGCGGAACCATCTACAAATCCCTGTTAAAATGTAAAGCTTGTGCTATGTAAGAAAATATGTAGCCATGATTCATCATTTCGTTTTTTACACATATCAGGCCATATAGTGCGTTCCCATTAACTAAGAAGGAAAAACTGCAAAACCAGTGCCCATCTTTTACCTGATAGTTAGTTGAGTCACATTTCCATTTGGTTTTCAGCATTTAGTTTTCTTTGGCACATACCAAGATCAATTACAGTCAAATAACCTAATCTAACTAAACTAAAATGAAGTTGACTTGTTATAGTAGGAATTTTCTGGCATTTGCAGAAAGGTTAGAAAGGATCTCATTGTACAAAGATTTTGATGAGGACAAGAGTGTAAGAATCCACAGTAATATATCTTGGCACGGTAAAGAAAATCTTAAGTTATTAGAGAGAAAAAAGGGACAATGGTTACAAAAGCTGAGGGTTTCTCTAAAACTAAAGCTACACAACAGAAATTGGTGAAGGAGGCTGCTTGACCGCAGCACTGAAGAGGCTGCGGGAATTTCCACTGACTCTCCTTGTGAGAACAGTCTTATGTATTCTCCATATGTCTGGACTAAGGAATAGGTTTACATGAGAGAAGCCTTTTTCTTTTGTCCAAAGAAAACATCCACGTCTGACTAAAACCTCTCAAACCGTGTGGGAATCTTTATGATCTAAAGGAGACAAACTGAAACCTTGGGCAAATATTTTAACGCTCAAAGAACGGCATGCTAAGTGAAACATGGTGATGGCTGTATCATGATCTGGGGTTAGCTGGAAAATGTTTTTTGTCAAGATGGATGAAGATATGAGTAGCTTTGACCCAAAGACTTCGGGTACTTGCTAGAAAGATGAGGAGTGATTTTATTTTTTCTGTGTCAAACAAAGTCCAACAAAATAAAGACTTAATGTGAAGAAAATTCAGGTTTTGGTACTGAAGAGCCAGAATCAAGAACTAGAGTCGACAGAAAAACTACAAATACTGCTGGCACATTTGGATAGATATGAAAGATGTCTGCAAGACTGAGTAGGCATTTCCTACTCAGTCTTCCAGAATTTTGCGTTGTTTTTTGTGATTCTTGCAGCTTAAAATTACTGATTTTGCAGCACCTTTTTTCAAGAAGCTGCAGTCAGAGTTGCAATTTTTTTTAAGCTTTATTTTTGCCAGAGCTTGGTCTTATAGAAATACTTGATATTGCTGCTCATAACTTCTCCAAAAAAAGACAATATTACACAATATTTAATAATTCAAATGGAAATAACATTTTCAAGTAATTCTAGTGCCTGTAATTCATAGTGAAATCACGTTCTGAGGAGTCGTCAAAGTGCAAAAGTGTCATTTCATATTGGTCAATAAAGTTAACATGAACTGTATATTCAGTAAACGAAAATCCTACAAAACATCTCAAATGGTTTTTGCAAAAAAAAAAAAAAAGGCACGTTACGGTTTAGCATCACATGCTTTCATCTTGCAGGTTTGACCTTCACAAGATGTCATGAAACATGAGGTTAAATTAGAAGTGGGCTAACGTTATTGGTCAAAACCCAGCCGAGTTGCAGTGATTGGTTAGAAAAGAAGAAAAGACAGAAAACGTTATATTACTTGGAAAGATTTGCAGAGACATGAATCTGTGAATGATGAGGTAATTTGCATCAAATTTCGACATCGCAACATCCTGGAGGGACTGAGCGCTGCCAAGTAAAGGAGTGAGACTCTCACAGACTACCACCAATGAAGACTGATTGTTGACAATATTCAAACAAATTTTATTGTTTTATTTTTGGTCCTTTAAACAGATTTTTGTCTTACTCAGTTGAATTGCGAAGGATGAATGTCAGAGCTGCTGTAAAATGAGAAAGTAAACTTTCCTGCTGGAGAAATGTTTGATTCTGCGACTTTAACATTGTGCAGAATGATACCAGCCTAAGTGTAATCTTACTGCTGTTTCATGTTCATTTAACACATGTAAGCCGGCGTTAAATGTCAGAGCCATGTGGCCTGACGTCAGGACTGAAAGGCTCGCATGCTACCTCAGTCCTTCTCCTAAGACAGAGCACAAGCATCATTAAGCAGGTTTATATTCTGTCAGTGCCAAGATCTGTTTTTTGTTAAAACATAGCCACGAGTTGTTTATGTTGACCGTTTGTCTCGCCCTGTGTTTGTTGTGACATGTTTAGATCTGTCTCAAGGCGTCCTCAGGAACTGGAAGATGGTGTCCATCAATAAAGACGTGTTCAGGATGAACCCTCGCACCGGAGAGTTGGTGGTGCTGCTGGACGGTGTCTACTTCATATATAGTCAGGTAGAAGTGAGTACGGTCCTTGACGTAACTCCTTTAAAATTACAGTCAGAAGAGCTGGCAGCTGATCTTAAAAGAAATCCTGCCTGCTTTGTTAATGTCTGAGTCATTCTCTTCCCTCTGTGGCTCAGTGTGCAGCTCTGGAAGTCATGCTTCTGCTGCTGCTCAGGCTTTCAGAGAACCCCTAAATTGTTTAGATTACCCCTCTCAGTCTTGGGCGGATCTCTTTTCTTTTCTCACCAGGTGTACTACCTCAACTTCACCGACATTGCCAGCTATGACGTGATGGTGGACTCCAGCCCGTTCCTACGCTGCACGTGCAGCATCGAGACAGGCCAGCGCAAGTTCAACACCTGCTACACGGCAGGCGTGAGCCTGCTGCGCTCGGGCCAGAAGATCTCCATACGCATAGCCCACGAGTACACGCTCATAAACATGACCAATCACACCACCTTCCTGGGCAGCGTCAGGCTCGGAGAGGCTCCATCTGCTGGACAGAACGGTTAACCGCACTCGCCATCTACTGGCTTTTCATCCTGCCTGATGTGGGATTGCTGGGTTCATTTCAAGGCCAATGTCTGGAGGACACTCGGCGACCTTTGGTGACTTTTGTTCACTTTAAAATGTTTGCCTTTAAAAAGGACTCTGAACACTTCAAATACTTCCCTTCCACATGAATCTGTGTAGAGATACACCTTTTGGGACCAAATATCTTCGTCAAAGTTCAAAATTTCTATTTATAGTCACCCTCTACGCGCAGTAGCTCTCTTTATAACAAAGAAGGACACTGTGCTGATAGGTACTTAGTAATTACGTACTTTTAAGTGCTGTTGAACAATGACAAAAAACACCAGTGATAGTGCCTTGCAAATTTATTCATGATTCACACTCCTTCTCAAACCTTTCGTCACATTACATGAACATATTTTATGAACATTTTATGCGATAGACCAACATAAAGATTTCCTTAGATTTGAAGTGGAAGGAAAATAATTATGTTTTTAGCATCTTTTTATTTTTTTACAAATAAAAACCTGAAATGTCTCTACCAGCTTTAAAATGTTAGCTAAATTGCTTTTGCAAGAAACGTCAATCTCACAGATTGGACGGAGAGCATCTGTAAACAACAGTTTTTAGGTGTCGACACAACACCTGATGTAAGTTTGGCCTTTGGCTCATTCATGCATTTGGCATAAATATGTTTTGATCCAGACCATTCCATTGGAGCGCTTGCTTTGTTTGCGGTCATCTTGATAAAAACTAAACCCCCGTCTACCAACTAGTTTTCTTTCAGAATTGCGTTGTACTTGGCTTTAGCCGGCGTCCAATCAATTCTTACCGGTTGTTCTGTTCCTGCTGGTGGGGGAAAAAAAATAATAATCCCACAGCGTGATACCGCCATTGAGATGACATGGCATTTTTATATTTTTATTGGTTAAGTTTAAATACATTGTATAATTTTCCTTCCATTTCACAGCTCTTTTTCTAAGCCCATCAAATAAACTTACAGTAGCAAAGAAAACCTTAAAAGTTTGTGATTGTATTGTGGTAAGATATAAAAAAGGTACTTCATCGAGGCACTGTTTCTCTCATGATTTAGTTCCTGTTTCTATTATTTAAGCCTTTGCTATAAGTCTTGGAAGGAGGAGTTGAAAACTCCACAAGATGCAAGGACGAAGGAAGGTATTCAAAGAGCAACAGCACTATATATATGTATATATATATATTTTTTTTTTTTGCGCACATTTGCACTACAGCATCCCTGCAAAATACCAGTGATATGTCTCCCAGTGCTTTTGTTTAGTTACCTTATGACTGAATCCATGTAGAGAAACAAGTTGTTAATACATGCTTGTACATAATGTATATAAAATGGAATATACTTTTGTAAATGGAGTTGATTGATGGATTAAAATGTTTTCATTTTCTGGCTAAGTGCGCCTCCCTCGTCTTCTGTGTTTGTGCAGCCGGTGGTGTTCATTTAAAGGCCTCCAACCTCCCTTTCATATCAGCCCGAACTGGCACGAGCTCTGACAAGGATAAATGATGCTGTGCGAGCGGGGCCTTTGTCTTTATTAAAATGTGGCTTTTTACGTTGTCTGCGAGTTTCACAACAAGCCGCGGAGTTGGCTTTAGTTTCAGCAGTTTTTAAATGAGTTCCATCTCTGAGAGGCAACAAGGGGACAGTTCCTCATTTAGAAACTCATTTTGAAACTGCAGGTTTCCGGCGTGCACTGACGTGCGACCTCACCCATTTGAGTAGCTGGGGGAACATCCCGTCAGCAGGTCTCACTATGCTCTATAATGCTTTATTCTCGCTAACGGCGATCATGTTTTGTCTTAGCCTTTTCCTGGCGCACAGGGTTTTAGAGAAAGATTGTCAGAAACTCCAAGGGGACATAAGTCAGCAATTAAATCAGCAACGTTCTGAGGGAGTCCATGGGAAACTGGCCAAGATGTCTAAAACAAGGGAGGTATGTCAATGATTACGCATTATGCCGTCATCTTGGACACTGTACTACTGAGATTTATACCATTAGCGAGTATTCAGAGTGCTGCAATAATAAATTTCCTCTCAATGCTTTGTTTTCTCCCAGGGCATGAAGCAAAGTGTTTTCCAAAGAGCTCAGAGTTCTCTGGAGAGCTTTTCCAGGAGAGTGAAAAGAGAACAGAGCAGCTGCAGAGGTGGGTTTGGAGCCGAGAACTAAAAAATAAAATGTGCTTATTAGTTATGCTCTACACTGTAAAACCCAAATAGTAGGCAAAAACTCGTCTTGCTTCATAGCAGTTTATTCACATAAACTTTTAATATCATTAAAATGACACGCATTGTTTGATTTTGAAAGTACTTCAGAGTGAATCAAGTTAGAACCCAACTACTGTACATAATACAGCCTGCTCTTAAGGTGGCTGTGATCTTACCAAGTTCACAAAACTTTACATATTTTCTAAGTGAAGCCAACTAAAACTGAGTTTGTATTTTTTTTAGGTGAGGCTCTTCAAAGTTATTAGCTTTGGTTGTTATTATTTCTCCTTCCTGTTTGATTAGCTGACAGCTGCTTTAACTGACTAACTGTTCAAAACAATTGAATGAGAAAAGCGTCAGTGCAGTAGAACACGATGGTAGCAAATATTAACAATTACAATCAGCAAACTGTTAGGTTTAGTGCTGTTTTTTAAGCCAAGCAATGTCTGTTGTCTTATGTGGAGTAACCTTGGGTTGAGCCCTTCATAATGTATGGTTAAGGGCTTTTTTGCCTTGTTTTAAATTTTAAATAATTGCAAAATTTTTAAGAACACTAAAAAATCTTTTAACAGACTTGGTAATCATGTATGTTGTCTATTGTATCATACTTACTGAATCTCACGGGTTTTTTTCAGATGTTATAAAACAAATTAAGTAATAATTTTATAGTTGTTAATTATTAAAATATATTAATTATTTTAAGCACAACCAACTTTTGTTCCATAACTGAAAGCAAGATACTGTCTCCAAAGTTTGAACGGTATTATACAAAATTTAAAACAAATTAGTCGAGACAACAAATTTAAGTCACGAAATGTAAACATGTGCAAAAGTTAGTTTTCTTTCAAAGCGACAAAATTTTTAACAAGCGCCGATATTTGATAACTTTTACAGACTAACTTTTTGTGAAAAGCCAATTTATGGTAACTAATCTCATTTATGAGTTGAGATGTGGTGCTGGGTTTTACAGTGTAATCTGGTAGTGGGATCAGAAATGATATCTTCACAGTTAATAAAATTAAAGCATGATTCTTATCTGCCTCTCTTGCCAGCGCCGTTATCATTCCTGCAGTTGAGAGCTAACACTAACAAACAGCCAGAGAGACGAGGTAAAACTAAATTCAAGTACTTGGCCTCAGTTCTACTCCTTTCTGCCATTATTTTTGAATAAATGTGTTTTGCCTTTCCCCCCCAGGAAATATAACTGTGATCCCCTGGACTGTTTCTCCACAGCGAGGAAATACAATTTCACAGAGGGAAAATAGGATCGTTGTCCAAGAAGATGGTTATTACTTGGTGTTTGGACAAGTATTGTGTCATTCCAAATGAAGCGTAACTAAGTTGATATTGCATATGATTTATTCCAAGTATTCAGCTAATGTTCTACTTAACTCACAGGTTTTGTTTCAAAGTCAAAGCACAGTTATGTGTCATGTCATTCAAAGCTGGAGCTCCACTGAGGCAGAGACGAGACCCACAGAGCTCCTGCGCTGCCTGCAGGATATAACAGAGGGAGCTTGTGACAACACATGCTACACTGCAGGTCAGTGAGACCCAACAGCTGCTGCTTTTTGTTACATGTGAGCAGACAAATTCAAGGGTTCACTAAGAATTGCTATATTTTATAGTAGGCCAATCTTTGCAGGCCACAGTGCTTTACAAAGATTAAGATATACATGAAAAAAACAATAAGCATGAAAGACACAAATTTTATCGTAATTCAAAGAACTGAGGAAAACAAATGGGTTTTAAGCAGAAATTTACATGGTCAATAGTCCGAGCTGCTCTAATGAGGGCCGTCCTACCGCCGAAAAGAACAGGTCCAACTTTCCAGAATGTCAGAATGAACCAAATATAGCACAATACCAAAAAACAAGTCTAAATTCTTCAAAAGCCCAATCTTTTTATCAATATTTTATGTGCAGGACTTTTACGACGTGAAACTGACTTTCTGTCATTCTGATCATGAGTTATTTTGGATAGTCCACATGAAAAGCTAATATGGTTGTTGAAAGTACGTTAAAAAAAAAAAACAAAACCTCCCCATAACTTGTAATTGTAAGGAATGTGCACCTGCACGAGTTATTCTGAATACTACAAGCAACATTTTAGTTAGAAAAAGGAACAACTGGGGAGCTCATTTTAATCTTATTCCAGGTGAAATTAAATGAATAGTAAAAAAAAAAAATGTTGATATCTGAAAAGTGTTATGTCAAATACCCACGGTGCTAATTAAAGGAATTATCGAAGTATGGCTATTTGGAGCTGTAAGCACCCACATGAGTTAGAACAAAAGTAATTTGTTCACTAATTTGTCCCGAGAAGAATAATGGTTGAAATATGTAAAATGTTGTGGGATAATTAGAAACTCCTGCTAGATGTCTAAGAGGTTCCTATTGAGCTGGGAAAGAAAGATTTATGAATACTGGACTGAAATAACTACAAATTCTTAGCATGACCTTTTAAGCTTTTGTAGATACAATAAACGTTGAATTTCCAAATACAATTTTAGATTTAGAAACTTTGTTTTACTTTAAGTTTTACTCTTAGGAATTTGATTTTAGATACCATTGATTTTAATTCTAACCAGCAGGACATCTAAGCAAGAAGGATGAGATAAAAGTGTGCTATGATTATAGAAAATGTCAGTGTAGCTATCAACCAGGAGAAAAAAAAGCTTTTACCTAAAAAATGGTTCCTATTATTTAAACCTGCGCCTCTGCTCTTGTATAAGTCAGCTCATCTTTCAGCACCGACCCACATATTTAAGTAGTTACACATAAGAGTGAGGAACCATAACAATTACTCTTATGGGCAGATGTTTTCGCTAAATGATTTAATGTGTGTCGAAATACATATACACTCTTCTTTGAACTGTGCTCTAGTCAGTTTGTGTCAGGCCAGTGGCAACATGATGCATGTGGATAAAATAGCAGGAATCACAGCCATTTATGAAGTTAAAGGTGAAACTTTTAAAGTACTCAGAAATAGTTCTAGAGCCATTTTTCATGCCGTGCTAGAGCTTGAGATTAAGTTAGGAAATTTCAGTTCACTCTCAAAATAAAGCATCTAATAAATGTGTATGTTAAGCAAAAATATAAAGTAGGTCATTATAATTTTTAAGAATTTTTAAATATGATTATCCAAACAGTACAAAATTCTTTACGGACGAGAAAGCAGCCTCAATAAGCCCCTAAATTATTAAACACACAGTATTATGTAAAGTTTATGGGGTTTTTAGCTTTACATAATGTTATAATGTTATTCCCTCATCAAAAATATACTTGGACTGTTGCTTTGATTCTTTTATGCATATTTGAGAAATCCTATAATCTCCTGTAACAACCACTGAGCTGTGCAAAACGCCTGGGTGGACCGAGCTCTGTCTCTGAGCTGCAGTTTGCAAGTTTCCAAGCTACCGACTCACAGAGTACATCTCCCCCGTGGGTTTCCGACTCAGCTCCTTCAGACTAGCCAGTAGCAATTAGCAAACACCTGGTGGAACTGAGCTCATGCTTCTCAGATAATGGCGGGTAAAAAGCTGTTAAAGGGCTGATAGGGAAGCACTGTTGTGATGACATCCTGAAGGTGGAGTTTCAGAAAGAGGAGGAGTTTTTAGAGACAGAGCATTTTCATAACAACTGAAAGTAACAAAGTTACTTTATTGTGCTATAAAATGCCACTGTGCCCACAAAATGCATAATACCGAACCTTTAAAGTAGTTGAAAACCTATCCAGACTAGTTCATAAGTTGTTCATCAAGTTACATTTTATCTATAAAAAAATACAGAAAAAATGGGAAAACATATAAAGAATAAAAGGGTATTTCAATTTGAACCAATAGACAACCTCACATGATTCCTTGTTCCAGGCGCTGTGCACTTGCTTCAGGGTGAGGAACTGGAAATGATGATCCCTTGTCGACCATCGGCTCTGATCTCTCTGGAGGCTGACTCGACCTTTTTTGGTGCCGTGCAGCTAAACTGAAACAAGTCCACATAAATAAATGCCGTTACTGCAGGAAGCGGGAAACTGCCACAGAGCTGTGTGAAAGGATGCAGATAAACAACCATCAGCAACAGGAAAACAGCTGGAAACTTTTCTAAGTGTAAACGATATGCACACACAGCTGGACATTTAATTTGAGCACATTTATAATGTGGGGGGAAATAAAACTTGTATCAAGAAGGATTTTTTTTTTTTAACCAAATCAAGTGAATGTTTCAATTATTTGTATATTCACTGTAGATTATTTGTATATAACATCGCACGAGGTTGGAGCATATGCAGAAAGAAGGACTTTGACAATTTTTGATCACCCAATCCTGAGTCTTCTCTTATGCTCCCTTCCTTTCAGCTCACCCCACTAGTTGCCCGTAGATTAACTGGGAGAAATGGGGGATCACTGATTTTGTGTCCAATCAACAATTTCTGTGTTGATGTTGTCATAAATTTGGGATAACTTTGCTAGGACATGAAATTTCAAAAAACACATTAGGCTATAACAGATCCTTCACGCTTAACAGTAGGAATGAGGTGTTTTAGAGAGTTTTTGTCTCACTTCCCTCGCCTTTGTGCTCACTGTGTGTGGCGGCACAATAAATGTGGCTTAAAGAAATGAGCCTTTGTGAAGTTATAATTATACTCCACAGAAACACAAACCTCCTGGATAAGTAATCTGAAGTAAAAAAAAAAAAAAAAAGAAAAAAACTTCAGCATAAAAAATACCTAATTTGAATCCTTCATCCTTAAAAATGTATATTTTAAAACCTTTTTCCCCTGTGTGGTTGTCTGTTGCTGCTCTTTTTCTGTCCCACTAGGATCTTTCATCACTCTATTTTAAAGTGTCTCTTTATACCTCACTCCTGCTCCACCAACGCGTTGTCTGTTTATTTGTTCCTCTCCTCTATTTTAGGACTGATTTCCGCTTTCCTCAGACTTTGGCAGGAACAAACAGATGTATAAATTTATATCACTTTGTAAAGGGTTTGCTTGGTTGAAATGAAGCTGCACAAGGCAATGTAAATCCTGCAATGTCTTTAATCAATTAAAAATGCGTAAATATTTCAGCTTATGCAAGTGTCATAATTGTTAACCGTTTTACAGTTCTTTTTGTTTTCCCAAACTTGCAGGAAACTAAAGCAAAGAGATGAGCATATGTGTTGGAAATCCATTTATATATTCTAAATAAAAGGAGATCTGTTTGCTTCATTTTAATAAAAAGATAATCAGTAGTCTTTGTCTAAAAATAGAAACCACGCTGTCTGTATCTATTGTCCACAGCTGTTTACTCTGTTGCTTTTTTTTGTGAAGCATGGGCTATAAGAGGTGGTGTGTGTGAGCTCTGAACACAGCAGGGGTTACAGTATAGCAGAGCAGACACAATGGTTAGACATACGTTCTCTAATCTTGTACTTCTTTGGTCAATTACCCATGGCTTTTACAGACCTGGAGGGACTCATCATGCTTCAGAGGTAGGCTCAAGGGAAAATCCTTAAAAGAAATCCATTTAGATCCGAGTTTTCTTGGGACATGTAGCTTATTTTAACCATGATTAATGTTCATTTCATTTCAAGAATCAGTCCTGGAACAATCAGAACCTCTCCTCTGTCCCCTTGGATCTGGATGTAAGGCTCCGAAGACTCGACCTGTCAAATAACTTCATCACACAGTTACATGAGTTTGCTCTGCCGTGCTTGGAGGAGCTTGACCTGAGCGGCAACCAGATGGATCTTATCTCCGAGGCGGCTTTTGGAAACCTGGCCCGGCTTAAACATTTGAATTTGTCCAGGAATCGACTGAGCGTCAGCCTTGGCAGCAACAGCAAAGCCCTCAGATCCCTCGGAGGACTCAGGAGCTTGGATATATCAATGAACGGCTTGAGTAATGGCGCTGCCGAGCTATTACTGAGAAACAAGTCTTCCCTTGATCAACTTAAGATGACTGGTAATGTTTTAATAAAATTGTCACCCAGCCTGTTTGGAGAGAGCAAAAGTATAAGGAGTCTTATTATTGAGGATAACCTGATATCAGAAATAGCACCGCAGACGTTTGAACCACTAAACCAATTAGAATCTCTCAACTTGGCAAGAAACAATCTTGCATTTATCTGTGATTTTACATTGCACCAAATTAAATATCTGAATCTCAGCAGAAATTCAGTGGAGTTCTTTGTTACTCCAGAGGATGCTGTGTTGTACAGTCTTGAAGTTCTTGACCTCAGTCACAACAAGCTGTTATACTTCCCAATTCTACCAAAAATGAATCGACTAAAGTATCTACATTTGCAGAACAATTTGCTTGGTGCTCTGGATTCAGAGGCTGTGATGGTAACTGAAGTAAACTCTCTTTATCAGGGCGTTGTAAATGAGACGACACTTCAAAAAAATTATTTTCATGCAAACTGGAGGCTAATGCCGCTGGTTTACATTGACCTGAGCTTTAACCGCTTTGCCTCTTTTCCTCTTGAGACATTGAGCTTGCTTAACTCCTTAGAAACGCTCAAGTTTAGCTACAACTGTTTGCAAAACGTAAACTGGGATGTTAGAAATTATAGTGATCCGAGGCAAGTTCGTCAGATAATTTTCCATTCCTTAAAGCACCTCGACTTGCAGGGCAACGGTCTGACCTGTCTGCCCCTGCTCTTCCTCAAGACCCTCACACAAATTGAAACACTGAATCTACAAGACAATTCATTGCAACCGTGCGGCATTTTGAGTGGATCTTTGTCTAAAACTCATATAGATTTTGATCACTTCTGCACTGCATTTGGGCAGCTGAAGACTCTTAAATACCTCAATCTTAGAGAAAATGGCATAAAAATACTTCCACCAAATGCCTTTCAGGGGACCTCACTCATTTCCTTAAATCTTGCCAAAAACCTCCACATGCTAATACATGAGATGGCACTGGAAGGTGTGCAAACAACTTTACAGTCTTTGATAATCAGTGGGATAAACATAAACAGCTCGGGTCTGTCTTTACCCTGCATGCCTGCACTGACTGAGATCAACATATCAAACAACAAACTTAATGCAACACCTAGCAGCTTAGGGTGCTCTCCTCTTAAAGTAATCGATGTAAGAAACAATGACTTTATGACCCTAAACTACTCTTTGGTTGAGGCTGTATCCACAAATCTGACTACAGTGTATATTAGTGGCAACCGTTTCAACTGCTGTGACAGCAGATGGTTGACAGTCTTGAATGACATGAGGGTTAAGCTGCCTGACATTAGCCAGGCCGAATGCTTTACACAAGTGAGGAACTTGACGATGTCAGAATACCTAAAAAGTCCTTTGTTTTACTGTTCCTTTGAAAGAGATGGGCAGGAAGTTAATTTTGGGGTAATGGTCATAACATTGTTATTTGTGACTGTTTTATCATTAGTGCTAATTTTTTTTAGCAGGAAGCTTTGTTGCACTCAAAGATCTTCTGTGGTGTGATATTTTAAAGTCTGCACGGCTCTAGCTAAATGTTTAAATAATGCCCTTTTTACAACGTGGAATAATTATGGAACATAAAATTGCAATAATGTTCAAAAAACAAGACCTGGGTGGTTTGAGATAATTTACTCTTGACGTTCTTGAATCCATAGTGTCAAAAAAAAAAATCTATGTTTGTACAGAAAGTAGTCTGTGTGATAACGGGTGATTTGTGGAGCTTTAACCAATAACTGATCAACTTTTAAATACTTTTTGATTGTTGCTTTTATCCTTCCCTAAAGGATACCACAAAATATTATACCATTTCAAGCCATAATGCTCATTCTTTGTGGATAGTGATGCTGGTGAACCAGCAGCTTATGACAGGCTTAAGCCTTTGTGTTTCGGGGCGATTCTTATACATCCCAACCAATATCCTTTCACTTTTTAAGTCAGATGATTGAAACTTGTTCACAACTGGTTGCTCCAACATGACAGTGATCCCAAATACACATTAAAAATGTTTTAGCTAACTTGCACAAGATGCTGCTTGAAAATTGTCCACAGCATTATATGACCAAGCTAACAAGCAGCATGAGGAGGGACTGTCAGGCTGATGGCTAACTAACTAAATAAATAAATTGCTAATTGTTTTCTCCAAGTTCCAATCGTCAATTGCAGAATAAGCTGTTTAGCGCTGGCAGAGACATTTTGGCAAAGATTTTCCTGGGTGCAATCAAAGCACTCAACCATGCTGCTCAATCTGAAAATTAATTTTCAATACAAATGTGGCACCACTTAATGGGAAATAAACTTGTTTCCAGCAGCATAAAACAATCAACAAAAAGAATGGTTTGAGAATTATGTTTATTTTTTAAGCAGCGGATGCTTGCATATATAATGCTGATTGGCCATGTGCGAAACACCCAAATGTTGTCTATAAAAATCCTTGAAATTGCTTGTTGTTGCTTATAAGTATGTATGATTTTTAGTTTTGACCAAAGTTTAAAATTAATATGACAGTAATGTCTATGATGAGTACATGTTAACCTCTGACCAGAACTTTACGTTTAAAGTCAGCAATCAACACTCAAAGGCAAACCGGACAACAGATCAGCTTTCCTGATAACTCCTGGGAGTTTCGCCGTGCTTGACTCAGAAAGGTGTCTGTGAAAATAATTTTCCTTTTTGACTAAAGGAAGCAAAATATCCTGTATAAATTGGCACATGTAAAGCGTTCTGCACATCTTTACAAAACATGTCACTTCACATCACCAACTCAGTGCAAAAGATGTGATTTGAATCGACACCAAGGCTCCCAAGTTGTGTCGATTACAGAGGAACAGATCCGCTGCCCGAACTTTGTGAAACATTTGTTAGCATATCAAACTGCAGCTTGAGCTGAAATACTTTTGATATGAAGCCTTTCACAAGATTCCCAGAATAAAGAACGGAGAAATCCAAGCAAGAATCATCAAAGGGAAATAACAGTAACACTTTCAGTATGAACCCTTGCAAAAATGATATACAGTTCTCTTCAAACATCAAACATCAATTTGAGTTTTGTAACAGACGTGGACTTAACCCTGGAAGATGTCATTCTGCATCAGTCTTGCTGCACTTAATAAATATGCTGTGTTTAATTACCACAATCTGTTGGCATTCTTTATTTAAGAGTCTGAATCTTCTGGTTTAATACCTACAGATAAATCATATGAAGTTGGAAGTGGATCAGTTTCCCTTTCTGTGAATTTCAGTTTCTATGTTTTTGTTTTTGTTTTTTTTAGCCCAGCAGATGTTCTCCCTGTGAACCATAAAATACAGTAACATAAAAAAAGAACAGTTGTGTTAAAAGGCAAAGATTTTATGCACTAAAATAAATACAACATAAATTATTTAAAAAAATTGTTTCCACCTTTTAAATGACTTATGTCCTGTACAGTTAAGCCAAAACAAGAATAAAGGAAATCTGTTAGCATGGAAAATGTAAAGACCTACATGCATAACTTTGCACACACTGAAGCATATTCTGCCAAAGCGCTTTTAAATGTATTTATAGCATTCATTCATCTTGTGTTCACACATATTATTTTTAGTGAATTGAATTATCATAAATAAAATTCAGCTGTGCTAGTGGTGTTCTCCTGACTTTTTCTTGGCTGGATATTTAAAGTTTTGAACGATTTTGCAAGGAATCAGATGAATAATAGTTTAAAAAGAAGAGCCTCCTCAAAAGAATGCAACACCTGTTCTGAAACCTGATGGGAAAAGTTTCATGTTCTTGGATTATGTGAAAAATGTTTTTGTTTTGTTTTGTTTTTTGTCAAGAAAGATGAACATTGTCAAATGTCCATCAGATTAAGCTCATTATTCTCCATCATCACATTGTTTTTAAACATCCAAGTGAACATAAGAATGGCTCTTTCTGTGACGAAAACTAAAACTTTATAACATACCAGAGACCAGTACTAAATCCGAGCATAAATAAATCTTTGTGGCAATCTGGAAAGGAGTGTCGAAAGGTGTCCTCTTTATTAGGGAAGAGAGGGCAGATTTTGCCAAGTCAAGATCTGACATGCTGGCAGAGCCCTTCGAAAGAAAATTTCCAACTAGAAGTTGGTAAACCAAACGGTGTAATTATGTCAGTAATCTTAAGCAACTCATTTTCTTTGGCTCTTTCTCCAAAGAAAAGTATTTTTCTTTTCACTTTACTAGTGCGGGACTTATGTCAGATTAACAGCTTTAATCAATAATTTAAGAGAAATTACTTAATGTGGTCTTATTTATTTCCATCATTAAAAACCTGCCATTTTAACAGGGGTGTGTCTACTTTTATGAATCACTGGGTGTTACCGGAATTTGTCATTGTCACTTGAACCGTATCATATTTACTCAACTAAGAACCCATTATTAAACTTGAATTATATACTACAGAAGCATGAAACACTGCAGTAGTGCTGCAGAACATTTTGCTTTAACTTCCCCCTGCTAACGATGTCCTTTCAAATGGCGTATATTACCAATATAACGCTTTTTTGTGTCCTTTGAATTTCATCTACCTTTAGTGCTGAGTCATTGACTCCAGCAGGAGCATCAGAATAGCCAGAGTGCTTATCACTCAGGTTTTGAGCCACGTACCAGCCCCGCCCCACAAGTTTTATAGATCAAGTAGCAGCTTGACAAGTTTGAGCAAAGAGGACTCCAAGAACACAATACGGAGTGGATGTTAGGTGTGAAACCAAAGGAATGCAAGTGGTAAATTACATTCATTCTTCTTGGTGGTTGTAGTATCATGGCATTTAGAAATGCTGCTGCTTTTTTAGTATCACATGAGAGCAGGCAGTGAAACCTAGAATCACAACTAAACTGCTTGTTGCAGAAAAAAATGGAAATATAAATCTGCAAGTTATTTATCCAGTGAACCATTTATTAATGAAATCCTTCACATTTAATTTACTTTTTTTTTTTGCATTTGTATGCTATGGAGAGAATTCAAGCAGGTGAGTGGAGAAAGTCTATACACAAAATGCCAGACATAAATGTAACACTGACCTAAGCCCTTTTCACACATTGGCTCCATCTTATCAGCGTGAAAAATATGGCCTTGTGGAGCCATGTGTTTTTGTGTTAGTGGCGGATCAACTTCCAACTCCCTATTTCGCTGGAGTCGTTTCACACATGACAGAGATTCAGTCAGAAGGTGTCTCGGGCTGGGTTGAAAGCCTCGTGAGAAGAAAGCTCCAGATATAGGCGTGGAGGGGCTGGGATGATATGCTTCATAAGGCTGAACACTCACTAGAGTGAGGAAGGGCTCCCTCGGAGGGCTGAAGCAAGGGATAAGTCCTCCATTTATCACCACCTTTATCCAGGGCACCGCTGAGAGCAACCTGACAGGCGGCATTACATCTCGGTATGGCAACTGACAGGAACACTCTGCATCGTGGTGGGGTGAGAGTGGCTCTGGAGGTCATCGCTAGTCAATCTCTGCAGATACATTTTTTAAGGGGGGATTGAAGAAGAAAGCCCTAACACAGAGGCAGATGCAGCTCACCTCTCCTGTTATCTTTTCAAGCTACTTCCAGGATGAATTACAAATAACCAGAATATAAAACAACAGCATCCTCTGGACCATAAGGTTGCTCAAGGCCCACTCAGAAAAGAAAAAAAAAAAAAAAAACTTTAATTTCAAAATAGATTTTATAAATAAAACTGTATCTAATTATCTGACTGAACAGGTCATCTTAAAAAATAATAGTAATAATCGCAGACTTCAATGTGTTCGCTTGTTTCCATATGTTACACACAGTGTTGTCATGAGGTCGGACCGCTTTTTTCAGTAACGAGTAATCTAACGCGTTGCTATTTCAAATCCAGTAATCAGATTAAAGTTACTTATCAAAATCATTTTTGCGTTACTATGCGTTACTACCTTCTTTTGTTATTTAATTGTATTTCCTCTACGCGTCTTGTCGAGTGACTGACGTCTCTATGCGACAGAAATGGAAACAATGGAGGGAGATGAGCATTTTGTTGGTGGAAAAACAGGAACTATTTTGAGTTTCTGTCACCAAGTTTGATTATTATAAGCGGCTTTGGGCTTTTTATTTTTATTTTTTTAAAGTCGCTTGCAGACTTAATGAGTTGCAGGTTTCGCCTTTTTGGGCTCGTTTTTGAACGTGAAGTTGCTCATTTGGACCTGGAAATAAGCAGAGACTCATAATAAATCCCAGAATGTGTCTGTTAATAAGGTAGTTTTAGTCAGACTCTCTCTGTCCATCATTTCCCGGATGATCCGTCCCGCTGTGTCTTCGTTAATGTCACGTTAATATATTACCTCTGAATGACGTCGAGCTTCGCTTTGCGCTCCAGAAAATTGCAAACATCGAGACTAATATGAACAGCGCAATAAACGTGAAAACAGCCACGAATGAACGAGTCCGCAAAGTTGTGCAACTAAACGCCATTATAATTATTAATATTAAGATAAGTGTCACTAATATGTGCAGCAGCCATCTGAGTTGTAGAGCCGCAGGAGAAGCTCTGTGCTGTGACACCAAACGCAGGGCCGTAACGCACAAACTGGAGGCTGGGGGGAGGGATGGGGGCTTTAAAATCCTTCTCAGAGTTTTCCAGACAACAGTGGACCAGACAAAAACTGTCAGGAAATGGTGGTGTAGTGAGGTGGTGAGGCAGACGCTGAAGACCCAGGTAAGATGAACGATGATTTAATAATGAAAATGACCAGGG